>VKKT01002333.1:40447-59916 GCA_008038995.1 Haliotis laevigata | reverse complement strand
TGCATGTCATGTACAAAATGGCTGACCCACCCCCTAGTGCAATGTACATGTATACAAAATTTATTACTTCCTTCTCTCCAGAACAAAATGGGTGACCCTCACTAGCCTTTAATTATGAACGATCCCAAACACTTATCATTCAAATGAATACAAAGAAGCAGATTTCCTCATATTAATTCATCTTAACAATAGTTCTTTTGTAAAAAAAGAAAGAAAGGAACCAAAACAACTTTGCACGAACGATGTGTTTGTTTTATGTCGGTCACTGGCCATGTGGTTTGGATACAATAAAGCAAGCAAAAATAACATCCACTTATCAGTGGAAACAAATCGCGGGTAGCCAAACATTCGCACTGACCCAAATCGTCAGAGTGTAAGGAAGTGTTGGGCTGACAAAGACAATCAGAAACAAAGCTTGTTTAATTGATGGACGTGGACCTATCCTATAAAAGCTAAGGAAGTGTGTCACATTGACTGTATTGTCACTTCTTTGTTGTCATAACAGAACCGACACTGTCAATACCGATAACACCAGCAAACAACGAGAAGCGGCATGACAAAACCTGCCCTTCCTTGTCGGATTATGTGAGACGGCGCCATTTGACATTACAGCGACATTTCAGCTGCTTCTTCAATGACATTGTCTTGTAGCAGTTGTTGAAAGTGCGGCCTTGTCGAGAGGTTCAATAGCACTGGCGGCTGTTGGTGTCTCTGTGACATTCAGAGTTTCTTTTTATTACTTGGAAGTCATATTTTCTGCTTAATACTGAGTGCATATACGATTTCAAGCGCGCTTGTATTCAATATTTATAGAATACATGGTAAATCGTTATTGATATGTATTAGAAGGTGGTTTTTTTTAAATAAATCACCCATTTCTTAGACAATCTTCTAATTTTTAGGATAACCATTCTTACTTTGAGACCTCGGCGAATTGTATTTTTCTAAAAATTGAAAAAATACCATATCTATTCTTATTGCTATTAAATCACATGTATATTGATGGTTTTGATATAATTTATATTTCCATACAGGGAAACCTGATGCCAAGGAAAACTGTAGTATTAAACATATGTTTTGTTTTGTTCTTTTTGTGGGAGGGAATGAAGATATGAAAATATTCCTGGGACCAATCTCAACATGCGTACACACACACAAAAACAACAACAACAAAACAAACAAAAAACAATACACAAACACACACTCATTACAAGAACAAAAAATAACAACCTTAAGAAACAACTGTGTTGACTGGAAAACGCAAAGACATAAACAAGGACAAGGGTTTCTAATCAATGACCAAATATTCAAAGCTCCCTTCAAATGTCACGAAAGGATTCTACGAAATAATGTAAATTAACGTTACACAGTTATTCCCACTGAAATTCGTGGTCAGCGTGGCATGCTTAAGCTGTATTACCACATCATGATTTGAAACTGTTGGGCACATACTTAATCTGACATGTCAATATTCTCTTGGAGGTTTGTTCTTGTGACGGAAGACAAGAGTCTAAACCAACGTTGGTGATATGGGTTTTGGCGTTTACAGCGTTCCGTGTGCACGTTTCAATAGCGATAAGCTTTCATATGAACTTTCTTTTTTCGATGTTGGAGATTCTAAACGGCTGAAGAGGAACCCTCTCAGAACAATGTTATAATGCAATGTGTGTATTTACATTGAGTCGGGGCGGTAGCCGAGTGGTTAAAGCGTTCGCTCGTCACGCCAAAGTTCGATCCCCACATGGGTACAATGTGCGAAGCCCATTTTTGGTGTCCCCCGCGTTGATATTGCTGGAATGTTGATAAAACCGGCGTAAAACTAAACTCACTCACTCACTTTACATTGAGTCATTTTTCAGCGCCAAATATATTTTAATAACGTGTCATTATTGAAATATATACTTCTTCAGGTGTCTTTTAAAGAAGATCCCGTCTGTGGCCATTCATCGCCCACTGCTGCTGATTGTACCGGCCGCGCCGCCACCATTACTCTCTACTCTCACGCAAGTAATGAGATATCGTGTATTGATCGGACATACGGCACATCAATACCACGACATGCCGTGACACCACTTGCGCTGTTGTGATAGTCTTGTCAAACAAAATTAAGAAAAATAGGAACGAACGCAGTTTTTAAACAACAGGTATTCCGATTACAAGGTAAGAATCCTCTCCAACTCAACAGGGGAGTGAGGAGGACTGTGATACTGTGCACGTGCATTTCCTGCTCTACACGTGGACTTCATGCTCTACATAGACCCGTGAAGGTCCGGGTTAAAATGAACCTTCAGTAACCCATGCTTGTCGTAAGAGGCGACTAACGGGATTGGGTGGTCAGGCTCGCTGACTTGGTTGACAGATGGTTCCCAATTGCGCAGATGGATGCTCATGCTGTTGATTACTGGATTGTCTGGTCCAGACTCGATTATTTACAGACCGCCATGGAATATTGCGGCGTAAACCTAAACTCACTCACTCCTGCTCTACACACACTCGTCTGGTTGCTTTTATCAAGCCTTACATCCCTACTGCTGTAGTCGACTGCACGGATATGCAGATGTGCCGGTTCACTGATCGAGTTGTACTTTTTCTTATTATTGCAGCTGCAAGAATATATTACCTCAATCACAAACCACTTGTGCTTACAAGACGCATAATGCGATGTTTGGAGATTATGTCTGAGGACGAAGACCTTCCTACCCATGAACCAGGTGCACATTAACCAAGAAACCAGTCATCTATTATGGAGCGTTAGGAGAAGGATCAAGACCCATTAGGACTCTTGTCGCAAAACCATTAAACGTATCATATTAAAACTTCAACGGCCTTTTCTTAATTAGCGCCTGGAATTTATATGACCCTGAGGGATTTCTGTAACTTCGTTAGGGAGAAATTTCAACTTTAAAGACTTTAGTAATATCAATAGACCCAGAGGACCGAGCTTCACATATTGTACCAATTAAAGTCGTTAAACAAACCCGGGTGTTTGGCGTGACGAGCGAACGATGTAACCACAAGGCTACCCCTTCGTGAGTCAACTCCATACTACTCCTGTCTTTGACATCCCGGTCAGCTCCAAGAACCAATTCTTATTTCCGATTTCGGTGGCAGTTAACTGCAAGTTCAACTCATCCTCGCAATTCCCTTGCGCGCGCACACGCACACGCACACACGCACGCACGCACACACACACACACACATATATGCACTTGTAACCTGAGGTCTCAACAAAAACATGACACTCATAGATTTGAACAGTTGCAAGACATGATTGCCACATCACAAGTTACAACCCAAATTCGATACATCCAGTTCGACTTAGAAGAAAACTGAAGCAACTGACTGGGCCGGCAGATCAGTTCGACAACAGACACCTGAAACACGGTGTCAAGCTGTACGGTGACTCCAGCGACATACCGAGAGTGACCTCATCAAGTTCGCAGGTGACAATGGATCGATAATCACCTTCTGAGACAAAGTACACCTTGGCATCGTTAACGATCGGTTATTATTATGGCAGGGCGCTCGGGTATTGTGAGAGATAGGGTATTGTTTCTGTCCTTATTTCAAGACGCATAACTTATATGAAGGTAGGAGTCGAACAATTACAAATATTCGAACATATCTATTTCAAAACATCCCTTCATGTCAAATGAACAATTCCAACAAAATATTAATTCCATAGCACAACACCATGTCAAGAGAAATATTTTGGTGGTAAAATCGGAGAACAAATATTGTTCACCATTTTTTCCCGGAACAATATTTTGCTAGAAAATGTCAGCCTCCAAACATTACAAAACGACATAACTTGAGGTCCTTGAGTTGTCTGTTATAGGCACCCAACGCCCTGGACCTATGGCTAGTTTAATTAAAGGCTTTCACTTAGCCCGATTTTACTCTATATAATGGGTATCAACAATGTCCAGGTGCAGAGTGTATCCAGTTCATTATAACTGCACAAACCGTTAAGGAAGAGGGGGACAAAGGAGGAAGCCATTGAGAAGGAGGATAAAGGAGTCGCTGTTGAGGAGGATAAAAGAGGAAAACGTTAAGGAAGATGGAAGAGCAGGATAAAAGAGGAAGCCATTGAGGAAGAGCAGGGTAAAGGAGGAAGCCGTTGAGGAAGAGCAGGATAAAGGAGGAAGCCGTTGAGGAGGAGGAGGAGGATAAAGGAGGAAGCCGCTGAGGAGGAAGATAAAGGGGTCGCCGTTGAAAAGGATAAAAGAGGAAAACGTTAAGGAAGAGCAGGATAAAGAAGAAAGCCTTTGAGGAAGGGCAGGATAAAGGAGGAAACCGTTGAGGAAGAGCAGGATAAAGGAGGAAGCCGTTGAGGGGGATGAAGGCGGAAGCCGTCGAGGAGGATAAAGGAGGAAGCCGTCGAGGAGGATAAAGGAGGAAGCCGTCGAGGAGGTTGTAGATAAAGGAAAACGCGGTTAAGAAGAAGGATGCAGGAGGAAGATAAAAGAGAAAGAGTTATGTCTTGTGATAAGACCTGCTTGGAAAGATGAGTCTTAAAGCGAGGTTAAAAGAAATGTTAGTTCATTGATACATCTTAGATGGAAAATTGCACAAAAAGTCTGGTCCAGTCTTGAAGAAAGACCAATCCCCAGACTACCGGTGCCTGAATATTGGTACAAACAATGAATGCATAATACCTTATTTTAAGGGATTGTGATGGAACAGAGTTGATGGTTCTAAGTGGTAGTCCTTTGCTACGAGTTGTATACTAGAGTTAGTATTTCAGTGTCACCGACAAAGGTGCCATGCTTGTCCCCTTACAAACATACCTGACCTAATACACTTAACTCAAAATGTTGAACACGATACACCCACACGAAACAAATGCAAACACGATAAGGATACAAACAATGTTTCCTGACGGTATCCTTAAATAAAGACACGTAAGGTTGTATCTTTTGGTGAAAATGTTGTGAACAAAGAATGCATTTGTTATTGCCTCAGGTGTTAATGGTTGTTGGGCACCTGGGTCCGGTTGCCAATACAGGTACAAGGTGTGAAACCCATAAAGGTAGATGGTAATTCTGTAATATTTCTAATAACGGCGTAACACATCATTCACTCGGTTTAATCAGGACCGTAAGCTTAAAACCAGTCACTGAACGAGCCGAATGGCGTGATGTTCGTTTCCAACTCATTGTGACATTTCCAACTCAGCTGTAAAATGTCTAAATCGTGAAGATGATTAACCCCAAATACATAGTCCACATGAATTTTACATATTGCTTTTTAACCCTCGTCTTGACATGGCGTATTTGTTTCTGAAAACATTTAATTTTTTCAGTAACAGGTTCGAGCTATGAACTGAAAATGGTGTACTTTTATAACCCTGGCTAAATATTTATCAGCCTTTTGATATTACATTGGAACTCGAAGTTTCTCGAAGTGTGTTTGGCTGGATTTGTCTACCCCGTGTGTTAAGGGGGTTTCTCTGTTCAAAGCTATGGTTAATGTTTTCTTTGATGCCATTGTTAAAAGCAATATCAGCTTATATATACGATTTTTCTCACAACATATCTTTGTCCTTCATGAAGCAGATTACATGTATTAACATAACACGCTTGTGTGTCGAGCTGGGACACTGAACTTTCGCTGTATTCAACGATCACCAGCTTAGACTAATAGGGTACTGTACTGAGGAAGGGAGATAACTCCCACTGTAACCGGTAAGAGCGAAAAGTATCTAACCCCTTAAAAATCAAGAAAGATTGTATACTATCTTGTTTACACAGTATGGATTTGAAGAATCTACCGACATATCTTTTTATCCTTTTGAATAAAGATGGATTGATCGTTAGATAAATGGGTATATATACTTGTCTCCATGGATGGAGAATATGCGAAGTGTTGTTTTTCGCTTTTAACTAAGCTGGAGCTTATTGAAAAAATCCCACGAAGCCTCCTTCCCGATTTATCAGTCTACAATTCCAGTATCGAGACTTAAAAGAAGACATCGCCTAACCCTTTCTATTGACACCCACAATCCAATATTTCAGCTGTATTTGACAAAAGCGAATTCTCCGAAAACCTAATTTAAAGGTTGTTTTTTCCGTGTGTAAAAGCACGACATCGTCAATCGATCAGGAACCCTGCTACTAGCATGTTGGTTACCATCCTATCTTTTCCCCACTCCTAATTGATTTTGTCCATGTTATTTAGAACAGGCTGTAGAATAACGTGCATTACTAGATTATTGCGCTAGATTGACCAGCCTCGTTTTCGTATTAATGAGTCTCCCACATTCACAAATAGTCACGTGATGTGTCTGTGAGTCGTAGTACCACGTGACATTATACTTGTAATGAATTGAAAGTAATCGATGGGGGAAAGGCGACGTTGTTACCAAGGAGAGAGGGTGCGAGTCGTGTGTTACTCGTGAACCCTCCCTCCATATACATTCCAAGTCTTCCCGCTCGGATTTACACTATGTCAATTGTAAGTACAAACTATTCCTTTGTAATGTCAGTTGAAATGCTCGTGCATACTCCTACCAATCATGTTCCTGCGGTTTAATTCCGAAACTTTTTTTCAAACTTTAACAGTTAATGAGATTCTTTCTTAATACTTGTATTTACGTCATCGGAACGATGTGCTGGATTTTCCTTTTCTCAGTGTGTAGGGCTTTATATGTTTATTGCCATGTTAGTAACCTACAGGTTAGTGGATATCTATAAATATATATACCAAATACCAAATCATTTATCGAGAAGAAGTCTTGTAAACTTTATTCTTATGTGATAGGGAATCATGTTTGAAACACCCCTGTCCATTTTGAACAGGAATAAGTTGCACAAAATGTCTGAGATTGGTGATATTGGTTACCAGTTATTCTGCACCCGATATTTTCAATGATGTATTCTGTATATTTCTGTATATTTCTGGCGATGTCATTACTATCGGCTACTGGGAGAGTTGTTAACATGTTCTACATACGTTCAGCTGATATGAGCTTCATTTCCTTTTTTCAAAAAACTATTTTGATGGGTGGCATGTGATCTGTGACTCTTCAACCCCCGCACTGACCAGAACACCTATGGAGAGAAAGAGCATGACTGTTTAAATACCGAAGATGCTACACATGTAAAGGGCGCTGTGCCTTGTAGCCAGGGGGAAGCACTGTACGGGGGATTGTTGCTTTCTGCAAAGACAAATAAACATTATTCTTTCAATAATCCCAAAGGTTACAAACTATCGAGGAAGCACCTCCTCCACTTAAGCCTGAGTGATTTTATTAACTTTTTAATAGGAACGACTATTAAACAATAGCAAATATTGCACCTCCCTGCTCGGCAGTAAAGAACAAGGCGCTAACAGTTTGATGCAGATGATTATGTCTAAAGAAGCCATTCGCTGTTGTAAATCATACTTAAAAATCGATTGGTTCCATTTCTTGTAACACTGTTGCCGTTTAAACTGGCAGCGACGCTGGGATGTTTACACAGAGGAGAATCAAAGCTAACTTTCTCGTCACCCTGCATGGCTCGAACGAATAACGTTCCTCCAGATCGCTGGTTCCAGCTGGGTTTACTGCACCGGTTTTGTATTTTTTGTTTGTTTATATCCACGTTCCTTCAGTTTAATATGCTATTAAACAAAGGTTATATTCAACACGTTACTGTTATAAAATGTTGAAAAACGGGTACTTTTCGAACCGAGATAAGGAGTTCATTTTGTAAGACAGGATTATCATTCAATTGTCATGGACGCCATTGAATGTTCAACAAGATTGAACTTGGGTGTCTCGTCGGTGTCGGTCGGTATTGACTCCTTGTTGTATATTTTGTTTGGCAGGTTTTTCGTTTCCGTACTCAGCAATATTCCAGCTATATTGCGGCGATCTGTAATTATTCGAATCTGGACCTGACAATCCAGCGATCAATAGCATGAGCATCGGCTTACGCTACTGGGATACGATGTCACGTGTCAACCAAGTCAGCGAGCCTGACCACCCGATCCCGTTAGTCGCCTGTAACGACAAGCATGGGTTGCTGAAGATCAATTCTAACCCTCATCTTCATGGGTCTGTCGTCGTATATAAGAACCCGTTTAAACTGGTGAACTATAGCTAAATTGGAGTGAACTTTAGCTGAAATTATATATTCGGACAACCTAGGTAACTGCTAGCTTACAGGGCTTCAATCCATTGGCAACAAACAATCTTTAGTTCGTTTATCTGACGTTCATTGTGTCAGTTCGTACAAGTTATCCGTACAACTACAAGCATGTCAAGCACTGATGCAGTTTGTTACGGCAGCAGTTACATCACATTACTGTAAAATGGACAAGTCGTACCACTATAGGGAATCGACCAGGTCTAAACCGCAACTAACCAACGCTTTAACCACTGTGCTACCATCCTCCAGCGCTTTCCTAGAGAGACATCTCTTGATGTCATGAAGCTATGAAGCTGAGAGCACAGCGTGAGGCTGGGATGTGTTTTATAACAGCAGAATGTCTGTGTTATTTAAAGTTCGCCAGTGAAATCAATTTGTAGACTGGCCTCAGTGTCTTCTCGGTACGGTAGGGTGGTATAGCTCATGTTGAGTATGAACGCCTTGTTCAACTGAACACACTTCAGAGCGATAACTGCAAATTATCTGTTTTTAACTCAATGTAAGTTTATTACCTCCTTTTTCGTTTTAGTTTAAGTTTGTTTTATATTTGAACTTGATCACTTTCTATCAATGACTTTCAGTTTATGTTCTATGTTTATTTATGATAAAGTCAGTATGGTGGTCAATAAATGGTTGCATTCAAGCGTTTTTATTCCATCCCTTGTCGTTACTATGCCAATCCTGCACAACTGTTGCTCTCTGAATTAAAAACAAGAGACGAAACGTTGTTTTCAATAAAGGGGTGTACGCAAATATGTATTCAATAAAGGCTTGTAAGTCATTAATCATTGTCAGATGGTAGTTTAATGAGTGTTATTACAGTAAATTTACGTTCAATTGAGTGCGACTCCCCACCTTAACAAACCTAATAGAGAAAGACCGTGTCCCTGTACACACATGTGTGTCTGATTGATCTTAAGCGTTGCTTAAGATGTCTACATAATGATTCCATTGAGACGTATGTGCGCTGTGATTTATAGTGACAGAGCGTTGTGAATCGTATATTTTGGTAATTCGTAATTATTGCCACTGGGCCTAGCCCTGTATTGTGATAGACTGTAATAGGTTTAACAGCGTGTATGGATTGTTGGCGGTGGTGGCGTATGTGGAGGTTGGTGGGTGTGGCACGCAGGCAGTGTGTAGGAGGAGATCGAAAGTAGTGTGTACTTTCTGTATTGAATAAGTCGTTAAGACCCAGGCAGTGTTGCTCATCGTATTACAGTATAATGTTACTGTGGGGGATATTAGCCCAGTTAATACATCTGTGAAGATCCGGGTTAGAATTGGTCTTCAGCAACCCATGCTTGTCGTAAGAGGCGATTCATTTGGGTAAGTCAGGCTCGCTGACTTGGTTCACCCCACATGTCATCGGTTACCAGTTGCGTAGATGGATTCATATGGAGTAAATCACTTGATTGTCTGATCCAGACTGCCCGTCCTACAAACGCATCGAAGAGCTGGAATAATGCTGAGTGCGGCGTTAAGCGCCAGAGAAAGAGCGAAATGTCCTCCATCACTAACGGTAAATTGTCCACCCTCAGTCACAGTGTACCCAGTAAGAGCACACATGAAGATGCTACTCCCACTACCGTAACCACAACTTCAGCTACGACTACTGCGACAAATATTTCCTTCTCAGCAGCTACTCTCACGGGTGCTAGAGCAACTACTGCTACTGCTTTTATCATATTAATGACTGATTATGGGACAGATTTGGTTTAGAGCTGAATAGGCTCCACTCTACTTTAACCTTAATGCCACTCAAGCAGTCAGCTCTCCTCAACACCCTGCACTCGATACGTAGCATAAACCATCCTCGTCATTAAATCACCTGCAAATCACAATTATATCCATGATGTTGCAAATATCGTGGCCTTATTTTGCCTATTTCGAAACTGACGTTTACAAACATACATGTCCACAATTAGTGAGCATTATATTTACAACAGTGCGTGATCAACCTGACCTTTCTCGGTAAAATAATGCACCAGTTACCCTTGTTATGCCCGAGGGCTTTGAGTTTTTATTACTTTCCCAACATCTTTCTACCGAGAGTATTCCGTGCAAGTCGTTCTTCGCTGTGAATGGAAAGAAGTCGGTCTAAATAATACATCGCTGATGACATTTATTTATAGTTTCTTTGATTGACATAGAAAAAGAAGTCGCCTTCAGTACCTGCCAATTGACATTGTTTATACTTAACATGGAAGAAAGCAAAATGTCATAGGCGACAATCAGTCTAAGTCAATCGAATCTTTGTCCAAGATTGTTGTTTTTCTCGGGATATGTCAGCTCGGGCTATGGTAGGGTATTTCTGTTCGTGTGAAGTAACCTGAAAAAAATGGCGTGATGAATTGACGTCACGTTTGTTTTCTTGACGTTTACGGGATACTCATTGAACCCAACGTCTGAATGGTACATACCGTGGAGAATATATTGTTTGCACTTATTGTTTATGTTAGTCGAGGTTTCAAAGGTCAAAATTGATCTTTGGTATTTATGAAACACGACAAAAATGTCTGATGTCGCAATAACACTGACAAGTGATTTCAGTCATTTTGGTGTAAAAGAGGGTGTCGAGATGGGTGCGGGGGAAATTAGGTATAGGTGACAGCAGATACGTTTGAATTCTGTTACGTGGTACTTGACACTGCTAATAACGGAAGAAACCACAAAAAGGGATTCTGCGGTGGACATATTTTTTATTGCAAGATAACTGACATACAGTAAACGTACCCGTTGTTGTTTTCAACATTGATCTATCCCTTGGTTTGGATGTGCTTGTGTTAAATCCTACTCGCCTGTCCATAAAGCGAAGCTACCAATGAGAGAGTTGTGCTTAACGCTTCTGTGAATTTGAGAACAATCACGGTGTGTCAGCTTAATGTTAACGTTAACGGGAAACCCCAGCGTGACCACGATGACGTCATACGAAGTCTATATAAGAGGATGGAAGTTACGATGACCGTAAGATATCGTTTTGCAAGTGAGCCCATATCATAGATTTATAATTGGAACGAAAGAACATCTAACAATAGGAATGAAGTTCTAAACCCAAGGCGCTTCAGAGAGTGTTTGAATTATTTTAAAATTCTAAACCAAATAATTTTAGAATATAAGAGACGAAACGTTTGAACACATGACTACCAAACCGCGCAAGATAAATCGACACAGACATACGATCTGAGTTTTGTATGAACCCACGCAAGAAAATCAAAGATTCCCTCAAACTTCCGGACTTAACTGTGATTAAACGCATTGAATTCCTTTCCGGCGACTTGTTTGGTCTGCCGCCTCCTGGCCCTTCACGGGGTGGCTGGGATGTTAGGAGCAATGAATAAATTTTCTGAACCTAAAATGCCAAGAGTTTAACTTAATGTAAATACGTGCCTCGAGACAATTTCTTTTGAAATGACGTCATAAATCTTTGCATATTCATTGATTTAAAATTAAGTTCTTTCCTGGATGTTATCAGGCAGATAGGGCAGCGTGACCTTGAAGGGTTGGACGTCACGTTGGCCAGTCTGTGTTTGAAAATAGGTTCTGGCGTAACGGCTGGTTAGCAGTTTGTCCTGTCACAAATATTATCTCAGTTCCATACTCCACATAACTGGATAATATCATCTGTTTTGTTATTAAGCGTCGTCACAAATAGAGTGAGTGGGTGTGTTTTACGTCGCTTTTAGCAATATTGCAGCAACATCACGGCGGGTGCTCCACACTTGTACCCATGTGGGGAATCGAACCCGGGTCTTCGGCGTGACGAGCGAACGCTTTAACCAGTAGGCTACCCCACCGCCCCTCATCTCTTAGACAGCAACTGATATGTCAAGGGGAATGTACAGGTTAACATTCTCCCTTCATGTCAAAAGACTGATTCCCATATTGGTTCAATGTTTGAATCCGATTCCCTGTCGCAGTCATTTAAGTTGAATATGGTTGTCTGGCTGCTAAACCCCTCAAATGAATAAAGGCACAAGTGGCCCAGTCGGCTAGGATCCTTCTTTAGGCATGCAATAAACTATTATCGCGTGTTCAAAGCCCGATCCGACATGGTTATTGGTCTATATTTGTCGGCGGTATAGTGGGTTTCACTAACTAGTTAACATTCAACGCGCGTCTCTTCTTGCTTTTCGTCACATGAAGCTGGCAGGCAGTGATATAACTGTTTAAAGTGGACTTAAACCAAATGCATTGAATTAACAGGAGTCACCTTGGTTACAGGTATTGTATTACAGGATGGAGGATAATATGTCCGAATGATGGTGAGTGGATAAGTGTTGGGGCTATTAATCCGCTTGTAAACCACTTCAGACACAGATTTGTTTGTTTAGTTTGTTGGTTAATGCCGCACTCAGCAATATTCCAGCTATATGACGGCGGTAAATAATCGAGACTGGGCCAGACAATCCAGTGTGTGACATCATTAGCATCGATCTACGCAATAGGCATGCGATGACATTCAACAACCAAGTTAGTAAGTCTGAGAACCCTATCCCGTTAGTCACCTCTTACGACAAGCATGGCCGGAGATGAAACCCTGATCTTCACTGGTAGCTCATATATCTGATGGTGAAGTATTCCAGCCATATGAGGGACCGATCTGGGGAATTGTTCGAGGGGGCTAACAACTTCAATAAGCCAGGGACCAGTGCATCAGCCATAGCCCGCCATACGTCTTCTGCTTCAGAAGTCCTTTCAGTCAAAACATCTATAATCTGGACAGCACTTTCAGCTGAATGGGGAAATCCGATCATTGGTGTTATGTTTATGTTTCTGGTGTCCCCCGCCGTGATATTGCTGGAATATTACTAAAACGGCGTAAAACCATACTCACTCACTCAGTCAGTCTGTTATGTTTATGTCCATTTATGCGTTCCTCCTAACTATCGGCAAGGCCATTTTTCAGGGAGATTTTTCAAGATCCTGGCAGAGAAAATACCTTATATGGAGTGAGTGAGTGAGTGAGTTTTACTCCTCRCTCAGCAATATTCCAGCTATATGGTGGTGGTCTGTAAATAATCGAGTTTGGACCAGACAATCCAGTGATCAACAGCATGAGCACTGATCTACGCAATTGGGATACGATGTCATGTGTCAACCAAGTCAGCGAGCCTGACCTACCGACCCCGTCAGTCGCCTTTTACCACAAGCATGCCTTACTGAAGATCAATTCTAACCCGGATCTTCACCGGTTTATGTGAAATGCACTGACAATAATAATGTCCCAGACACAGCTCCTTACCCCGTTACAGGATTAGAGGAATACGGGAACAACCAAATATTGACGTCAAGATGCAGCAGCGTAATGGTCAATATGGTCGATCTAGACCAAGTAAAATGGAAACTTCACACTGTTGCGAGACAAATGATTCTGACCTTCACCTTAGTTTCGCCAGTTCCTTCACGTCTCGTTGGTTCTCGTGCTAACCTAGTGTGTTTCGTCCCTTGGGGACCACGCTTGATTAGACACCGGGCAGACCTCGCTCTGGCCTTGTTCACGACACTCAACGTTAACTTGCCTTTCCTCCGTGGCGCTTTTCATTCACAGGTTCTTTGAGTAATGCAAAGAATTACTCTGCGAATGTGTGTCACTGTGAGAACAGACCAGAATGGCTGCCTGTTTCTTTGAATCAATTGATTAAGAGGGTCCGTGTGCGTTTACCAAGCCTTGGCTTAAATATATTGTTATTTAAAGAACAAGCACCAGTTGTTCCTGGCTTACGATCTCAGTGATTGTCCCAAGAGGCTGTTCAAGGTAACCTGGCTTGACATGGGGAATACAATTTAAATTTGGACTTAAAATAGAGCAACTTTGACAGGTCATGCAAGTGTGAGTGGCGTATTTTAAACATAATGTTGTTAGTCTGTCAACTCCAATCTTATGGTGTGTATCATTTCAACAGTTAAAGTTAAACTAATTACATGTTAACAGAGGCTTCCTAACATGGCCGGTCACTCATTACACTGTCTAAACCTGTTCTGACAAGAAACAGAAGACTGCTTTGGCTCTTCCAAACGCGATGTGCATAGCGTCTTCCAAAAATGTTGTGCAGTGCGGATAAAAACGTTCTCTTTTTGTAATTAAGTCCTTTTTCGTAAAATGTGAAGAATCTGTATTTTACTTTATTTGTAATATACCCTTTAAGAAAGTATGGGATAATAAAATACTAAATGTTAATACTACAACAGAGATGTCTGTTGACGACAAACACCCAGTGCAAGAGGGGCGGTGGGGTAGTCTAGTGGTTAAAGCGCTCGCTCGTCCCGCTGAAGACCCGGGTTCGATTCCCCAAATGAGTACAATGTGTGAAGCCCATTTCTGGTTTCCTCCGCCGTGATATTGCTGGAATATTGCTAAAAGCGGCGTAAAACTAAACTCATTCACTCACCCAGTGTAAGAGCGTTTATGTCTGTAAAACACAAAGACGAATGATATCTTTTACACATGCCGCACGCAAAATTTTACGGTCAGTGAAGGCTACCTTTTGTGGCGTCATGGAGTTTCAAAGGAGGTCGACTGATCTCTGTGGACCATTATTTCGTCTTATTCATTCTTCTTATACACTTCTGATTTACGTGATTCCCTCATGAGGCGTATCATTTATAGTATGGGGTGTCATCACCATGACATCGACTCTCACTCTAGCATTATCATAAGTCTACGGTACAACATACCAACGCACTTTGGCGTGTTGTCAACGTTTTGTCTCTCAGGATGACGACTGTCGGGAATCGTCAATACTCCGAAGCACATCCGCGGAATGTCATAGAAAGCAATGGGATCTTTTCTCCTTTGGAACAGGTTTTGGACATGGTGGGGAAAAATTTAAAGTTATTTAAAATAATCCTCTATCATTTTAAGAATATAGTACAGCTGTGCCCTGCTAAGGCCTACACTTCGGTAGTACCCATCCATCCAATGTTAGACCCGTGAAGATCTGGGTTAGAATTGACCTTCAGCAACCCATGCTTGTCACATGAGGCGACTAACGGGATCGGGTGGTCAAGTTCGCTGACTTTGTTGGCACATGTCATCGTATCCCAGTAGCGTAAATCGATGCTCATGCTATTGATCGCTGGATTGTCTGGTCCAGATTCGAATATTTACAGATCGCTGCAATATAGCTAGACTATTGCTGAGTACGGAGTTAAACAACAAACCAAACCAAAGCATCCAATGTTCACTGTTGGACATGATATTGTATCTGTGCAGTTATTATACACTAACGCATCGTCTCTGTTTACAGGGGGTAATTAGGAACAGCTTGAGGGAATTCTTAATAACAGAATGCGAGTTGGTACAGTGAAATGAATCTCGCACCTGAGTGAAAAGTGCTATGCGTGGTAGTTTTCACGTCTTCCTGTAAGTGACAGTGTGGTGGGTAGTGTGAAGGAGGAACAAGATTTGGAGGGAGCGTTCTTTTGTATTCTTTCAATGCTTCAACCTTTCTTTGTTAAAACACCTTAAATGAATACATGCATTAAAATAAAAAGGAAAAGAAAGAAGTTGAGATAAATGTCTATTTTTGCTTTATCCTTTCAGCACAAACAAATATACAACATCTTTTCCTGTCTCGTAGATTTCTTTCAATATTAAACACGCAGGTGTACTTATCCTACGAAAACAGTCTAAATAATTGGTACAACATACTTTCGTCTCAGTGGTGGAACTAACTATTAATAATATATATTTCGAGTGAATATGCGAAGCTGGGTAAAAATACGTTTGTGAAGATTATTGTAAGAAGCTACGTGAAATGAATACTTCTAAAATCAATACGAGATAATTCTGGAGACGTTTCCATGCAGAGCATTGCCGTCATCATAAAATAAACAAACACTGACATTGTCCTCGGAGCCACATACAGGAAGTTGACTCAGGGTCTTTCATCCAAATCACCCAGAATACCATTTGAATGTCACAATCACTTCAAACGCCCAAATAGGGAAACAATTTCAAATATGTTTGTTTGACGTAGCCCAGAGCTTTAACTGTTTGGACGAATAGGAATATACAAAAAGAGATGAAACGAAAACGAATTTTAAATCCAGTTATAAGCAAATTGTCGGCTTTTCGCATTAGCGGGAAAAGATGTAAACATTTCAAAGGGACGTAAATACGACTTCTTCCTTCAGGGCAAGTGTGTGTGTGTGAGAGAGAGATAGCGTGTGTGTGAGTGAGTGAGTGAGTTTAGTTTTACACATCACTCGGCAATA
Organism: Haliotis laevigata; assembly: GCA_008038995.1. Classification (NCBI taxonomy): domain Eukaryota; kingdom Metazoa; phylum Mollusca; class Gastropoda; order Lepetellida; family Haliotidae; genus Haliotis; species Haliotis laevigata. The sequence goes on along the minus strand of VKKT01002333.1, from coordinate 43,561 downwards.
TTCCAGCTATCTGCTGCGGTGTGTGTACTCTTCATGAAAATCATCAATCGGTCTCTCTCTATTGATGTTGCATGACGACACATCCAGAGGGAAGTAAACAAATCACATACATTTAACTCTATATAAACATACATTTGACTGTGTTTGTTTAATTTTGTCTGTGTGTGGTTTAATTTTGGATTGAGTTCCTAACAACTCCCTCTAAACCGACATCCCTCTAAACCGACAATTTTAACGTGTCCCGAGCGATGTCGGTTTAGGAGGAACCGACATCGGTTCAGAACACAGACTCAATGTTGGAATATGGCAGATTTATAGCATTACACAGGTTACAACGTTGATTAACAGCAAGAAGGCTGTGCATAGGGTATGTGTTCTCTAAAATTGCATGGTGTGCTCACACTATCAACCATTGGTTTGTTTGTCCTGATAGCTCTTATCAAGGATATGCACACACTTCACCGTTACTAACTAGCTTGTATTTGCGAGCTTCAAGATCAAGACTAAGCTGGTTGTTATAACCCAATCTGGGATATAATGAACCCTTTGATCAATGATTCCCCCTATAGTACAGCCATTAGTATCATATGTGTTTGGTCATCCGTCTTCAGACCACTCGCCTACCAATACCTTGTAAACCCCAGTGCTATACAACTACCAGTACGAGCTAACAGGCCCTCGAGGTAGTGAATCACGTCCCACCAACTACAGACGTCTGGCTCACCCAGTGGGTTGAATTATTAAAGCTCTGTCCAAATCTACTGCTCCTAAAACGACTACAGCGGCCACGTGTCACTCCCCAAACTACTTGGTCTACTGAACGCAAATCCCAAAATCTATCCAAACGTCCACACTTTAACTCTTTCATCAAATTATCTCGATCGACATCTATATTCGCTGTATCTGAGCCCACGTCTTGCCCTACGGGGCATGGATCGCCGAACCCTTACTAAAATATCTGGAATATCGACTAATATGTTCGTCAACGGATCCGTCGGACCTTTCCATATTTCAAAGTTCCTGGCTCTCGTTCATCCCCACTCGGAGCCACTCGGTTTATTCCGATACCCATGAACCTGCATGAGAAGAGCCCAATGAAGACCCCTTGCAAACGTCCAACTAGTCTTCACTGCCCACGCAATTCTTCTGAAGGTTGTTAAAGAGCATCCTTGACTGTTGCTTTCTTCTTTTGGCGTATGTAATTATATTTAAGCAATCAATGTTAATTAGGCGTTGGGGACATCGATTTTGTGTTGGGAAAGACATGTAGTATGTACAGAAGGTTAGTCTGGGGCATACATCATGCAAAACAAGCGACCGCCACAAAGGTTCGTCCTCAATCAGCATCTTATGTACTTGCGCATGAATTACGTTATTCTAGATATAGTAGGAATCGCTACATGTCGCCAGCATGGAACATTATGCTTACGTGTATGCCAATGATTTATATGTGGAACTTGGCTTGGCAATCAGGATGGTCAGTCAATTTTGATAAGAAGGGGTTAAAAGAATAAATGTAATTTAGGTCCGGTTTTTCTTCTTGACACAGTTATGCTATTAAGTAACAAGTCTTCTCTCCTTGCATTTATCTTTGTATTAAAGTGTTCTAATTAATATTAATTCGCCAACCAGTAACAGTGTCCTGTATCAGTCGTGTCAAGGCGGTCTGAGGCGAAGTTGGTTAGTTTGTTTATAGTGTTAGAGCGACGTGGGCCAAGAGGCCTATTTGCGCCCAAACACATTGACTTGACTTAATATAAATCACAGGTTAGTACATCGCCAAAAGGAATCGTTTAGATAACACAAAAGAAACGACAGCACTATTAATATCTGAGTAATTTTACTGTGAGTTGTGTACCTTAATGTTTCAGGATCCGCTGATCGAGACTTATTTCCAACATGCCACTCCCCTTACGCCGTATATCAAACGTTGTGTGACTCAGTGTTGGAGATGGTGCTCTTTGTATAACAAATACACGTCAAATCTTATGTCTATCCAGAAATAAACTATTATTTAAACCGTACATAGTTATGTTTGTGTAAACATACCAATATACAATGAAATATGAACTTGTTCGATGTGTTTTGTCTTGTTAAATTGGTACCGAAGGAGATATATGTGGAACAGATTTGAGATGATTAATATTGACGACTAGTATAAAATGTCTTTATTACCCCAAACATTTCAAAAATATTTTTCTCTTTGTCAAATATCGCGAAAATCATTTTACGTATTTAATCGGAATCGTTGAACTCATATTTCACAGTCATATTCAGTTGAACAGAAAAATCAATTATTTTCCACTTGGCTATGCAATTCGTAGACAAAAGCTGGACAGAATGACGTTAAATCAATACATGCACAGTCTTTTAATTCTTATTTCCTCATTGTAACATAATAATGTGTACTTGGGCCCCAACCGTTCTGTTATTTAGAAGGAACACGTGGCTATAAGGCCACATTTTTATGTTCATGGTGGTACGGAAGGACCAGTTGTGTGAGGCGCGGTATTTGCTGCGAGGAGTCTTACAACAATGTTTGGATACCATGGTTTGGGCTCGAAATCAGAATCTCCACGAATTGCTCACTCAAAGACCAACCATATTCTGTTCTAGTTTGGAAATGCTTGAAAGAAATATGCTTCAGACTGTTAAAAACAAGAAACATTCAGGCTCATAATTTTGAATGAAAAACTATATCTATTTTTACAAATATAGGCGAAATATATGCTGTTGCTGTTCTAAATCCCAAGTTTGGTGATCCCGTTGTCGATCATTTACTTGCTGCCTTTGGGCGGTAGGGTAGCCTAGTGATTAAAGCGTTTGCTCTTCACGCCAAAGATACTGGTTCGATTCCTTACATGGGTACAATGTGTGCAGGCCGTTCCTGCTGTCCCGCAGCCGTGATATAAAACCCGTGTAAAGCACACTCACTCACGCACGCACTCAGGCACGCACGCACTCTCACGCACTCACTCACTCACTTACCCACCCACCAACCCACCCAACCAACCAACCAACCAACCAACCAACCAACCAGCCATCCAACCATCCAACCAACCAACCAACCAACCGGGTGTTGTTGATCACTGGGTTGTCTGGTCCAGACTCGAT
>VKKT01002333.1:1064-14432 GCA_008038995.1 Haliotis laevigata | reverse complement strand
TCTCCATGAATTACTGTCTTCATGACAGATTTTCTCCATGACTTACTGTCTTCATGACTGATTTTCACCATGACATACTGTCTTCGTGACTTATTTTCTCCATGACATACTGTCTTCATGACAGATTTTCACCATGACATACTGTCTTCATGACAGATTTTCTCCATGACATGCTGTCTTCATGACAGATTTTCTCCACATGACACTGGCATGCTGTAATTATACTGTAAAACTGATCAAAACTCATATACCAAGGCGGTACACAATTACTATAACACTCAGCCATGTCGAGGAATGATGTTTAATGAAATCAAGGTATAATGGTGTGCGGATCAGGCGGAGTGCGGTGGATTAGTGGACCTGCTCGTCATCTCGCTGTTGTTGTGCCAGGTCGCCGTCAGATTAGGAAATATACCTGCTCGTCATCCCGCTGTTGTGCCAGTTCGCCGTCAGATTAGGAAACATAATGTATATAAATGTCGTAAGCATTTAGGATACAACTGTTATGGTAACTGGCGCATGACCTTCCAATGAACTTTGATTTATACATGCCGGGTATGAAGGAATGTGCAGCATGCCACTATCAAAATATCTGCGGAAATATTCATCATTATTTTGTATAATGTGTATCATGTACTCAGCAAAGATAAATATTATTTACGAGTCCTTGGCATGGAGTGAATGATAATATAACAGTTGATGTGTCCTTAATACTGCATGGGTATTACTAGTTAACTGTGAAAGAGAATACATATATCTTTAAGTCAGTTCATCATTATATGAAGCTCAAAACAATTTTGGTGTAATCAACTTTGTTTACTGTCTGCTTCTCCCTTTCCTCGTCTTTATCTAATTTCATATCCGCCCAGTACTTAATCGTGATATACACAAAGGAAAACAAGTTGGAGAACTTGTTCCCAGATCCTTTTAGATTGTGAATAATATATAGTTAATTGAAGCCCTGAGAGGACCTGGCAGTTTGTGGTTTTGAATTCCATTTAGATTATGGTATTTGGATTGTCAGCACCTTATCTTTTCCCTGTGGCGAATGTGTCTTTGACGTAGTCCCTAGCAACTGCGGCTTGTGGTAAGAGTGGCTGCCAGAGGCTTGCTTGGTCTGGGTTCGTGAAATGAAACGAATGATGACAAAGAGCTGGGATGTTGTTGACTGCGGTGTAAGGTGTAATCAACCAACAAACATGGCATCATTACTGTAGACATACACCAGAAATCTTGTATTGCCCTCATCAACTTGCACATCCTAGTCGTTTATGGACAAACCTCAAAACATGGATTAAAAACAGTAAAATTGCTATCAAGCCAATTTGTATCAGCATTTGGGTCGATATTAACACTATTAAAATAAGATCGAAAAGAGTATCTTCATTCTATTTCAGCACCAAATAAAACATTTAATCATGGATGACACCAGATTTTCGCTAAACGGTAAGTATTTCCTATTCGTGCCACCCTTACACTTTTTCAAAAGAAGTAAGTGTTTAATTAGTGCCGCACATCAGTACTCCAGTGAATCACAATAGAATATTGACAAGCCTGACACTCAAGTGACAACATAAAGCTACCATTAGGAGGTTTTGCTGCTCCTAAGTGAAGCAACGACGTTAAATAAAGTTTGCAACGATCTTGAGAGAGCAAGTCAGGTAGATGCTCTGGCCTTGTCTTTTTTCCAGGAATTATTTATGAAATAGTACGCCAACTAAAAATCTCGAACAGATTGTGTATTGGTGACAGCTGAGAAGAGAAGAGAAGAGACCACATTCTTGAACAGACACAGACAGTGCTCGAGTGAGTGAGTGAGTTACGTTTACGCCGCACTCAATCTGTAAATTATCGAGTCTGGACCAGACAATCCTGTGATCAACAGTATGAACATCGGTCTAGGCAATTGGGATACGATACCTGACCCCCCGATCCCGTTAGTCGCCTCTTACGACAAGCATGGGTTACTGAAGATCAGTTCTAACCAGGATCTTCACGGGTATGACAGTGCTCGATTTCAGATAGAGGACACAAAGTCATCAGATACTGTTATTTTTCGTCAACAACTGTAACACGAGATTTCTTTTCATCTATACTTTGAGTCTTAAAATATTTTTTCTAAAACACACCAAGCGACAATGTATGCTTATGCAAACACTTTTTCTGAAGCATTTTTAAAGACTTTTCTGAGACACTAATATTTTTCTTTGATTGATCCCGTGAACCCCCAGAATATGCAATGGTCGGTACCTCAGAAGAATTACTTGTAAAATACTTATGCCTGGATCAGTGATTACCCTACTTAAAAATAAAATCTTTCACACTGAAATGTTTTCCTTGAATGGCATACCGCGATGTATGAAAAAGTCGCCCCTTCTGGGTATCCACAGCAGTGAGCCAGACAGATCAAACAAGCGTCATGCCTCTGTAAAATATCCATATAAGATAATGGTTTTAGAATAACATTACCATAATTACCATAAGTGATGAATAACAATGTTATATTTGTATCCTAAACGGTTAAATAACCAGCTTTGTCCCTTTCTCCCTGTTTAGTCCATCACAGCCTTTTTGTATAGTAATTGTCCGTTGTGTTACTGCAATACGTGTAAGGCAGTTGCTGATGAAATAGCTTGAGGAGCGTGGTAAACTTCCAGTGAGTTGAATGAAGATTCCACTGTGTCACTGCACTTATTAGGGCCGGTGGGGTAGCCTAGTGGTCAAAGCGTTCGCACGTCAAGCCGACGACCCGGGTTCTATTCCCCACATGGGCACAATGTGTGAAGCCCATTTCTGGACTTGAAACCGTGATATTGCTGGAATTTTATTGCTAAAAGCGGCACTCACTGCACTCACTGCACTTACTGCACTTATAATTACCGGAATATGTATACATATACTGAATAAAGACCAAATATCAATGCAATCTATGCAAATATGTTGAACTTTATATTCAAATTATGCACAGATTTTAACACTTGATGTACCTCTCTCAATATATTCGATTTCAACTATTGATGTTTTATTATCATCGGTTCACAGGCATGTAACGCGTAAACGTAGCAACATACATATGAAGATCATAGTACTATAAATGGGGATCATTTTATACAATACTATGAGCCAAGCATTACTGTGATGCCGACCCGTGAAGATCCGGGTTAGAATAGGTCTTCAGTAGCCCATGCTTGTCGTCCAAACTCGATTATTTACAGACCGCCGCCATATACCTGGAATATTGCTGAGTGCGGCGTAAAACTCCACTCACTCACTAACTCACTCACTACTGCGATGCCTCCACGGTAGGATCGACCGTGACATCTCAACGCCCTTTCGTCAGGCCATATGTTACCCACACGTAGTGTCTTGGTGTCCAACCAACACTTTCATTAACTTGATGAAGAACCACCTCCTTGATGATGCTGCACGCCCTTCCCATACAGCCCCTAACACGATAATCAAAGCCAGGAAAGACAAGCTACCTTCAAAGCAAGTACGACAATGGAAAAAAAACCTCGTACACTTTTCTCCCTGACATGATAAAGAGCCGCCATCGCCTTCCCCTGGTATATCAAAGAGCAAGTAAGAACGAAATGCGCGCGCACCAACCATTCCAACTAAAACCGCACCATCATTCCCTTCACCTGAAAATAAACTACTCAAATATTTATTTCTTGACTGCTACACAAGCGGTCTTAGTTTGTTCGTGGCTGGTTAGCTAATTGCATCAGTCTTTTCGTCGCACGATCACCGGACTCCTGACAAGTATGGCGAAAGACGTCAAAGACCAGATTAATAATTGTAAGATCGCTTTGATGCAAAATTAAGCATAACACATCTCTTCAAAGTCTATTTGGTGTGTGATGAACAAATCATGTTCGTGATTTGGATGAAAAAACCCATAGATCATTGTATGGAGTTTCTTTTCGCACGTCCAATAACCTTGTAATCGAATGTTCTACAACACACGTTCCCTTGATTAAGCGTTTGATATTGTGTCAGTGTGAGCAGTGTTAAGCTAACACGGATCATTAAAAGTTGCTCCTGTCCCAAGTAACAAGATTTATTAGGTTACTGAGACGTACGTTACCGTTTATAACGTAATGTCTATTTATTCAACAACTGTATAACGCTGCCAGAGAGGCAGTGACAACAAGGAGATCCTGTGTAAGCTGATGAATATTTGCCACTCAATACGATTAAGGCTTTAAGTGGTAAGGTATCAAATTCATAAAATAAAAGAAACAAACATATCTGACCATTTGAAAATAAAGAAATCAAGCACTCCTGTGAAACAACAATGTCAGCCCGTCCAGGGTTCCCAATATGGCTACATTGTTTAGCTAAAATCTCCGTCAGGTATTATTTTGAATAGTATTAATAACGTTAAGATTTTAAAGTTACTGTAATCGAAAGTTTGACTGGGAGTTGCCATACTGGCCATTTTGTGCATCTGAAGTTGCAGTTGCTCTGCAAACGATGCAACAACGGATTGTCAGATACCCAAGGGCTTCCACTTGGCACCTATCAATGACCAGCTGTCTCGCTCTGTCGATGATTCTACATGCCCTACCGCAATCGATGGGATGTAGTCACTTTGACCCTGATCCATGTTTTAATTCGTCTTTCCCGTTTTTGTCTAAAATGACCAGTTAGCTATAAGCTATTTCTTCTCAACATGGTGTTCTATATTTGCAAGTCGGACAATGTGCTGACGTATAAATGACGTCTTATAATATATATAAGTTTATCCAAGACACTGGCACATCCTGAAACAGTGCCACAATATATTGAGTGACTATCCTCAGAGCCGGAACCATAGCAGACATTCGTGTCCTGGGACACACCTTGGTATTTCCTCACTGAGAGCTTGCCCTTTCGGTACTGAATTTAATATCACATAACTTCGTATACCAACTGTGTATACGACAGAAATAGATTTTCCAGCGCGGCTTCGGATAACCCTTCTGATCAGAATGACAAACAGGCCAACCTTGTCTTTATTGAATCGCATAACTGGGATGATAATAAACCAAATATTTGTTCCAAGGTTTTAGTTCTTTGTGAGAACTATGCAATAAATGCCAAACAGCATTATTTATATTAAATCATTTTAAACAGCGACGCCTGGAAACCCCTACTCAAAGTGTCTGAAAGACGCCAGCCGATGAGAAAGCGTAAATATTGCCGAAGAATTGATAAGCAAGGACAGTGGAGCTCTGTGTGATGTTTGCTTGGATTCAAAGACTTCATCTTCAGGCAGTCCATCATAATTCGATGAAGCGACAGACGAAGTACACTCCGAGCGTTACATCTGTAAGTGCAGTTATGTCGGAGTCCCGGGTTATTACAAACACCCAAAGCCAAGAGTAGCAAGTGATTTCATGAGCCCATTGAATAGCTTCTAACGTTCGCTGATGAAGTGCAGCCCTTTCCTTTTTTCGCCGGATATTAAATCAAGAATGCCATTAGGATTAAAGGATAAGCCAACTGCGTGGATGTAGAGTGCCAGTCATTTGCCTGCCGGCACTTCAGTCCTAAACCAGCCGTTCCCCCTTTTCCTCCTCCCTGTTATTACCTCCCCACTCCTCAATCCCACCAACTCCGTCAAGCCCCGGAACTTACGGGCCATTGATTGCCACGCGGAATTCAACACTTTTCAGTACGAAACACTTCCTAGCAAAATGACAGAATTGTATCAACTCTGCTAATGCTCTCTAGACAGACGTGGACAGAACGTATTGGGAATCCTCACGCCAAGTGTGCTTCACATAGGCAGAGAGCAACGTTAGAGAGTCGCGGTGATTTGGTTTGCTAAGTATCTGGAAATGATTCCCCTGAGGGTTCCGTGTTGGTTCTATACATGTAGTCGTCATTCCTGGCAGAGGTGGTCAACACTGTCCAACCTGAGGAATCCATGTTCACTTTTTAGATGGAGGTCGGAGGTTAGGTGGCTGATCGCCTCCCGGATGGTCATGATTCCTTTCCTAGAGAGATGGTTTGTTTTACCTGTACCTGCTGTGCCATATGGTTGTGGCGACTGTAACACATTTAATATATAACCTTGTCAACTGGAATTCAGGGATACCATTCATCAAATTTGATATAGAAATATCAGTATTTGGTTACACAGACACTGCCAGTATGTAACCAAAATACATTTAAACCTATAAACATTTAACCACAACTGTTATTTTTTATTTTCAGAGATAACCAATATCATGAATGTTCAAAGTAGGGCAAGATATTCTTCACTGAATCATGAAGGAAGCCAACAGTGACACGAGCTGTGTGTGATGTGCGTTGCCTTGTTTAAATAACTTCCTCTGTTGGCTGAAGTTGGGTGACGTGCCAATTTGTTTCAGAATCCACCACCAAGCCAGAATTCCGTGTGTAGGATATGGTTCCCTACACCATCACACCTCCGCCATCGAATCTGTCGACTTGTCGAACGCAGGTATGCCGCAAAACGTTCACTTCGAGGTGGGAGGAATCACTGTGTTAAATGATGGCGTCTGGTAAACTGAACCACACACACTGCAAGTCTCTCAGAAGACATCCAGTACGGTGTTTCGTCGCATTCGTTGCCGCCGATGCAAACGTCTGAATACAGGGACAACGCCGGTTTTATGGATCTACTTCCCACCTTCCGCAGACGATCGTTTTGCACAAAAGCCATCTTAAACCAGACACATGTAGTTTAGTCTCAGTGGCAGAAGTGTGTCGATGACGTAGATAAAAGACCCCGACTTAGCCATCTACAGTGATCTGCCAGAGTGTGGATTGCATTCAAACGGGTACATGGATGAGCTATGGCGCTCTGGTGTAAGTGCAACTCAATCCTGATGCACCCCAGCTTCAAGACGTCCTCTGGCGAGCTGTAGTCAGCTTTGGCATCAACCTGTCTCGGCGTGTTACCACTTACAGTAAATCGACAAGACCAACGCGTATATGACAAAATGTTCCCATTAAATGTTTATATCCATTGAGACTGCACATGATTGGAATGACAGTTTCTTGCAATACAAAAAAATGCTGTTTAAAGCCTCAAAAGTTTATAACGGCTGTGTTGGTACACTACACCCGTAAACGACTATCTCACTAAAATTACATTTCGTCATGTTGTGTTAAAAGTTTCATGAATATACAAAATCAACATTCTCATTACCTTCTGTGCATATGTACTATTTTCAGGAGTTTATATTACCACCACCGTTTTCCTTGAATGTATCATTTCGTGATGTATTCCCAGTATCCGGGCATTGCATGTTGTCGTCATGAGTACGTCGGGCTTGCTGATGGCACTTCCGCCATCTTGCCGCTGTAAAGAACTGCCTTCTATCAAACAATCATGTATCTGCCAATTAAAGCTATAGACTTGTCACGCGTCACATTACTCGATAGAAAACAATTTCCTAACTTTGGACGGTCGTAGAATCCCCCAGGGCCAGCCAAGATGTGACCTTGACCTTTCCTCACCGTGCATGATTCGAGTAGAGGAGGAGATAACTTACACTTTCACGAAAACCTTGTGTCATGATTGTAGATTATAGTGAGTGTAATCACAACCCCTTAGCTTTTCAATAAAACGCTTATTAACACAAGGGGTCAAGACGAAGAAAACACGTTGGGCAAATGACACAATACTTCAACACAAGCTGTCACAACTTATACCTGTAATAGCCGAAACACGGGTCTAGAAATAACCAAAGGCTCTATTCGAGTCTTTAAAGACATTCAAGAATCACAACGTTTAAATCAACTTGAAATGTCTGTTCCAATATATGTCTGCCACGTTAGTTTTAGGAAAGGGCACATGAGTGTTTGTTTTGAACAGTTCATTTCGTTTCCATGACAACTTATACGTTGGAACTCTGAAACCCAATCAGGTGTTGATCTGGTGTCAGTACAGCTGAACTTAACAAGCACTTGTCTGCAGGAGAATTGACCCTTGAGACCACATTACTTGACAGCCATCTGATATTGGTTATTTCTGCATTACCAATCAGTACACCAAGAGTGTTTCTGGTAGCCCTTCCTGGAACATCGACAATATTTATTGACGCTGCCGCAACAGAGATGTATCTTTAACCTCCTTTCAGCAACCTGGCCAACCTGACTGATCATGATGATCTGGAAGTTGTTGATGGAAGTGGAAACATCTACGGCGAACTTCATCCGTCGTGCACTTGAAACATTGTTGACATAAACACCGGTTGGATGTCCTTTAATTCCTAGCTTTATATGCAGATATTATGTGGAATTGTTAAACACCCCCATCTCACATTAACACACATACCTGCAATAAAGGTAGAGAAGCGGGAGGGAATCTCCATGCAACGTAAAATATTACATCTATTTACATAGTGGTATAAATGAAATATCTATTCTAATGCCTTACGATACAAATATCGGCCGCATACCAATTAGTCGAATTTCTAATATCAGGGAAGTAAAATGCAGTCGACGAATGGGCATTGTGATCTTAGCTATTAATTAATTTATTAGACATTGGAACATACCAAAAAAGACGCAAGGGGTGTTGGGACTCTCTTTATTTACATTTTGTGTATCGTAAATGAGTACTTGCTGTCAGTTGTTCGGCGCTTTTGTAGCAAGCACCATGAACTATGGCTGTGAAGTATGGGGAACAACATTCGCTGCTGAAATTGAACGTACCCATCTCAATTCTTTACAACGAATTCTGAAAGTCCACTCAGAATCAACTGGCGAACTGGGAAGATATCCGTTATATAGCAACAGATTTGTCAGAGTTATAAAGTACTGGTTCAAGTTACAACGTTCAAATAATCACGTCTTGAAAAATGTTATGACATCATAATATTATAATCTAATCCCTTACCATACATACATTCACACATGCGAAGTTAGTTTATCTGTAAAACCTTATACTTTATGTACACAATATCTTTACTTACACAATACATACGATAACATCCACATGAGAATGCTGTTTAAGATTAACTATTATAAAGTTGCTTATTTACGTTCAGCACTAAAACAAACCCAGTTATATTAAATTTACTTTAATCAAATAGTTGATTTGAAATTTACCACACAAACAATAGTACATATTTTAAAGGAAGTTACGAAATAAAATTAACAGTGCACTAAATGAGAAGACATCGTTCACAATCCAACCATAAACCGACCTGAGATTAAATATAGTTATGTCCAGCGATGAAGACACAGCTTGTACAGAGACAGACGCCATTGAAATGCCATTCTTAGACGACCGTTCCTATATTGTACAATGCTACTCAAAATCAAGCGGCTGGGGCTGGGAGTTCTACTACTATATATTTTATTACTAATAATTATGCTACTACAACCACTACACGCGCACGCACGCACGCACGCACGCACACATATGCATCTGTATATTAGTTTAAAAATATTTTATTCACAATGTGAAAACGATCGGAGACAAGTTCTTACAACTTATGAAACCCCTCTCCAAGATATTGAGTGAGTTAAGTTTTACGCCACACTCAGCAATATTCCAGCTATATGGCGGTGGTCTGTAAATCATCGAGTCTGGACCAGACAATCAAGTGATCAACATCATGAGCATCGATCTGCGCAAATGGGATGCGATGACATGTGTCAGCTAAGCCAGCGTGCCTGATCACCCGACCCGATCGCCTCTTACGACAAGCATGGGTTACTGAAGGCTGATTCTAACCCGGACCTTCACAGGTTATTGGAAACAGAGACAGAGGAAGATGGACAGAGAAAGATCTGTATATTACTACCAATCGGTGATTGTATGGCCCAGACTCGATTATAAGCCGACGATAAACAACAAACAAACGAAACGTAAACATCGTCACCTCGAAACCCCCCATAACCACACACTTCCAGCCTTTACACACACTGGTATTTGTTCTGCGTTGCTTGTCAGAGACAATGTTGACATTATGAATAGATATTGCAGCAGTAGTATAAACTCCTTGCTCTACAGCGGATAAAAACCAGGTTGTTAAAGAATGACCTATCATTGTCACACAATATCTCAGTTACCAGAATGAAATATAACTACTAACAAGACTGTCACTGATTTATTTGTTCTAACAGAACCGCGCACGGCTGTTTGTAGTCATTAAATCCTCTGATTCATCTTCGGCTTCAAAAATAGAAACGCTCGATGACTTTTGAAGCACTTTTAAATGATTCACTGTAACACAATCCTGGCTGTGACGTCACCAGTTAGCTTTGATAAACGTACTTAAAGCATTAAATTGCACAACGCGGGAAACGTCACAGGTAGATATTCCTTTGACATATCAATGACATTTGGCTAAATCCAGGATCCGAAGTTAAGATTTCCTGTGTTTTACGACATTAGGGACCACTCTTGTCATCCGGGTAAAGCCGAATGGCGGCATGGAGATTTGCTAAACATATCACGTTTGCCAAACCCTTGCCATTCGTACGGTGGCCCACACACGACTGCCACTCAAACACCAGGCAAATGCTACACTGTTTTGTCAAAAATACATTTTCCAGGAAATGCTTGAAAACAAAACATCATATGTTTCAGACTGTTAAAAACAAGAAATATTCAGGCCCATATTTTTTAATTATATTACCTTTGCAGATGTAGGTCAAATATACTGAACTGCAAAAGAAACGTCACGTCATCAGTGTGTTTTCTAATGAAAAAGCATATCGACCAAACACACCTAAAAAGGCAGACGTGGTGAAAGGTTCTGTGTGCCATTCGTCAAAATGAAAATGCACGTGCATATCGTGACAAACCTACCAATGAAAGCGAGTCCCAAATTCGCCTGAAATCATTCTTGTTTTGACACAGTCGCCATGCCACGACTTACGAGTGATCAGAGGAACCAATTGCAAGCCTTGGGACGAAGTTGGCCAGACTGCAGGGAAGGTAGCCAATCATTTTAATGTTCATGTTAAGAACAATCTACCGACTGCAGGAGCGGTATTAGACCAGTAACAGCATCCAAGACCATCCACCCAGTGGACAACCTTCAGTAACATCAAAATTTCAAGACCGACAGATTGTGCGCAACCATCTGCAGGATCGCTTCACCAGAGCGACGAAAACAGTACGCACAACAGACCCAGTAGTGCCTATACAGTGAGTTGACTTTTGCGGGGAAGGATCCTCTGCTGTCACGGACCATATCGTGTCCTCAAAGCACGTCACTGCCCAAACCGACTGCAATGGGCAACTCAGCATCGCAATTGGCGTTATCGATAATGTGAACTGTGCGTTTTTTCTGGTGAAAGCCGACTTTGTGTTTCGACAGCCGATCGCAAATTGAGAGTATGGAGAAGGCGTGGGGAACGGTTTTCCAATGAGTGTATTGTTGAAAGACACTCGTTGGGTGGTCAAAGCATCATGTTGTGGGGAGCAATCGGTCTGAACCAGAGAGTTGGCCCAGTGGTGTCCCAGAATATCGGTCCAGAACGAGGAAATGCCGTCACAGCTGCTCGCTATAGTGACCAAGTCATAAGATCCCACGTTGTACCACATTTTGGACATTACAGAAATCACATCTTCCAGCAAGACAACGCCCGTGCCAACACTGCCAGAGCAACACTGCACAACGTGGCATCCAAACCCTACAATGGCCTGCACTCAGTCCGGATTTAAGTCCAATAGAACACCTTTGGGACGAGATTCAAAGAAGACTGGATGACCTCAACCAACGCCAACAACTGCGGTTGGACTCGATCAGTCATTTCGCAGAGTATGGTCCCAAGTGCCTATGGCCTTCATGAACCGACTAATTCATTCCATGTGCAGACGATGCCATGCCGTCATCGATGCCCACGGAGGCCAAACACGATACTGACTTTGAGGTATCCTAAAGGTACCATTTTTGGTGATTTTGTTTGTGTGAACTCTGAATGTGATTCCCGAAAATGTGTTTACCATAACCATCCAGTTTGAACTCAATACTCCGTTTTGATTATTAATTAGAGGGAGTTAAAGCGTGAGGTTTAAAAAACCTCTCGCTGTTCTAACTCCCGTGACGCTAAATAGCATTCACTCATGTTAACGTCACTGTAATCGGAAGAAAGTTGTACGCATGCGTTTTGAGGCACAAAGTGCCCGTTGTTGGCAACTCGAGCACGTGGTTTCTCTGTGCAGGAAGAGAATGTCAAATGTGACAGGGGTCGTAATGGAGTACACATACTTATAGAGCCAACGCAGTGATATCGAAATATACCGGAGACCATTCTTCGATGAGTTCTGGAAGATGAACGAGAAATGCATCTTCTGTTTCACTGACTGATGCCTATAAATAACATATACACTGTACGGGGGCAGTATCACTATGACTTCTACTGTGATATTTAGCGTTATTTCGCATTTATTCGATATTTGAATTAGATGTAGTTTTTCGGTTGCGTAACCAAGGTTTGATTTTATGACTCAACATTTAGATCCCCAACGGTGAACGCCATTAAGATGAACAAATGTAAGCAAATCTGTGTAATGTACGATATTAAATATGATTTTAGAAATAACTGCCTGACTGACTGAGTTTAGTTTTACGCCGCTTTTAGCAATATTCCAGCAATATCACGGCGGGGGACACCAGAAATGGGCTTAATCTAGAAATAAAGAAATATCATTTTTTATTTCTTCGTACCCCACTCGGTTATTCCCTGGGGCGGTATTCTTAAAAGGACTTAAGTCTAAAAAATGACTTAAGTTCCCTATAAAAACTTATGTTTTTTTCTTAGTCATATTAACAGAACGTATTAGACTTAAGTTTGCGCTATTTTCGACTTAAATCCTTAACCTGCTGTTGGCTAGACTTAACTSTCTATGTATGTAACTTAAGTCAGTTGACAAAAATGGCCGCCAGACATGCCAATAGAAGAATTTACCGTCCAAGAAGTAACCGTTTTGAGTACTTAAGTGATGAAGAACTCATTAAACGGTATCGTTTAGACAGGGGCGGCATACAGTTTGTACTTGATTTGGTTACGAATGCCATTCAGCCTAACACAGCAAGAAATCATGCAGTCGATGCCACTGTGAAAACACTTTTGACATTGCGCTTCCTAGCAACAGGAAAATTCCAGCTATGTAATGGTGATGACCATGGAGTTAGTCTACTGTGTCCCGTGCTGTACATGAGACTGTCAGTGAACTGTCATCACATCGAATTCTCACTAGATTTGTTCCCTTTCCGACACAACCCAACGAGATCCACACGAATCCAATGGCGTTCTATCAGGTGGCCCATTTCCCCGGAGTTATTGGTGTGATTGGCTGCACTCATGTGCAGATACAGGTTCCACGTGTCAACGAGCATGTCTATGTAAATAGACATCACTACCACAGTATCAACACACAGG
>VKKT01002332.1:149907-163880 GCA_008038995.1 Haliotis laevigata | reverse complement strand
TATCAACTGGGATAATATTTTGACAATGCACAGTTTCTTTATGTGGCTAGTATACATACTGAGTTACATTGAGAAAGTTACAAAATTATACTTTTGTATTAAGCTTAGGTTTAAACAGCCTTATGAACATATGTTCTTTTTCCATCCGTAATTGTTTATCATTGTTAAACAGTTGATAAAACGGAAAGAAAGTAAACTGACCATTCCCGCATTCATCAATGTGTGTGCTTACATTTATACATCGTACATTACGATCTCGAATTTTTTGTCTGTGTACAATGACTCGGTCCTTAAGTTGCATTCCAGTTTCTCCAATATAATGGTCACCACATCCCGCACATGTTAAAACGTATATAACATTTTTGCTGCGGCAGTTCATGTTGGTTTTGATAGTAAATAGTTTGTCTTCACGTGTAAATTTACAGTCTTCAGTTATGATTGAACAAGTTCCACATCGAGGTGTGTGACACTTTGTTACACTGACAGCGTTTGTATCTTGTGAATATTTAGATAAACAAAGGATTTGTTTTAGATTTTTAGGCTGCCTAGTGCTTCGTATAAATTTTGTCTTGGATAAACCTTTTTTCATAGTTTCACTTTTATACATAATTGGACGATTTGCTTTTATAATGTTTTCATAAGTGTCCCTCTTGGAACTTTTCCTGCTTTATGAACGGCATTTTCAACTACCCCACGTGGATATCCTTATAGCTGAAGATACGTCTTCAATTCTTCTAATCTTGCACTTCTTGTGTCCACATCCGAAACAATAGTACACAATCTTCTTGCCATTGCATATGGAATATTTATTTTAGTGTGCCGTGGGTGACACGAAGTGAATTGCAGGTATTGATGGGTGTCCGTCGGCTTGTAGTAAATATCCGTTTTCAGTTGGTCTCCTTGCTTTATAGTTTTTACGTCCAAAAATGAGATCTAATTATGGTCGAACTCCATGGTGAATGAAATCAAAGGATGGATCGAATCAAGAATATTCCAAAAATAATTTATTTCTTCCACAGTTGAAATCCAAATAAGAAAACAGTCGTCCAGATATTTTCTTCATGTTTCACGAACATGTTTTGCTGTATTTTCATCCACCGATTTTGCTACTTTGGAATATAACAATTCTTCTATATATCCCATCACCAGAGTAGCGTATGTAGGTGCTWRTTTTGTTCCCATGGCTGTGCCGTTCATTTGCTTATAAAACTTGTTGTTGAAATAAAAGGTATTATTTTCCAGAATACATTTCAATGATTCCACGACGAACTTATTTGTGAAATTGCAGTCAATAGCATCGGGATGCTTATTTAGCCAATACTGTACCGCTTCAAGTCCTAGATCATGAGGTATAATTGTGTACAGACTTTTCACGTCAAAGGTTACCAGAACAGCATCCGTAGGTATGACTTCGGGCAGGTGACTCTAAAAGCCTATGTCATATCGATGAAAACTTGGAACCTTCTTTGTGAGTGGTTTCAAAATGATGTCTATGAAGTTACTTAAACGTTGTGTAGGGCTATTCGGGCCTCCAACGATAGGTCTAAATAAATTTGGGGTTCTTTATTTCCACATATTCACAATTCTGTTCCATTATTACTGAGTTAATTTCTTGACATTTGTGTATTTTGGGTAGACCATAAAAGTTCGCAGTCTGGAGATTGTAATTTAATAAATAATATTGTTCCTTTTCCTGGAGCTCATCAGAATAATGTTTTATGTGCTTTTTTATTTTCTTCACCACATTATCTTCCTGGTCATCAGTTTCCAGATGGAATTCCTCGTTATGTAATAATTCATTCACTTTGGTTTAATAGAATTCCGAATCCATAATAACCACTGCTCCACCGCCTCTTTGATCACAATAAAATGATCGTTTTTAATTGTTGTCAGTGCTTCTCTCTCCTCAAACGGTAAATTGTGTCTTACTCTTTTGGAATTATTTAATGGAAAAGTCACGATAGTATCTATGAATTCATCTTAATGCTTGTCTCTGTTTCGCTTAGGATTAAACATACTTTTGTTTCTCACAAAGGGACGATTAGACTCGTGACTTACGTCTGGTGTCACAGCATTTTGGGAGTTGACCATGTCATCCTTTTCCGAAGCTTCAAAGTATTCCATAAGTCTCAGTCGTCTACAAAAATGATGTACATCTACTTTCATTCTTCTTTGTTCTGCTTTGGTGTTGACGTAAATTTCAAACCCCGTTTAAGTAACCTGATTTCCGTTACAACAAATAACGTGTCCTGCAACATTGGCGATGTATCCCACTGAGTGAACATCTAGATGTCTGTGCGAAAGGAAACGATATTAAATTTACAATATTTCCTATTTATCAAGTTCAAAATTCGGACAAAGTAACACGAATTTTAAAAGAACACTACTTCATACACAAGTTCAAACCAATGCTAAACCATTGCAAGCTGTGACCTTGTCGCTCTAGAATGTTGTCCCTATTGTGTCAGGTTATTTCAGCAATGTGTGACACTGAGAAGTACTCATGAGAGCCATCAGATACCTTAATATACACCCAAAGCCGTTATAAATGCAATTTCAATTTCATAGCTTATTTACTTTCACAGATATAACATGACAAAATTGATTTGGCAAACATTTCTGCAAAATTTCATGAAGAAATCTATAACAAAGGCACAAATCAGTAACGTCAGAGAGTCACAGAAAAAGGCAGGGGCTAAGCAGGATTCAATAACGGGTATGCACATCACAGGCCCTCGTGTCTTTGTGGGGATTAAGGATTAATATATTTTTTTTTAGATGACCCCCAACTCGCTACGCTACCACCGCATACAAACGATTAAAACGTATATTTTTATAATGTAAACATATTCATGGATGATTGGCCTGTTGATCATCACTCATGACACCTACCAGTTCTTAATTGTTATTTCTGTAAGTCGATTGAAAACCAATTTTTACCCTCAACTACACAATCTGCACAAAAATGGGGTGTGGTCGAAGTAAGCCCTCGGATTGGTCGACGCTTGTTAATCTCCACATTCTTTATAAATTCGCGGGAGTTTTGACTTCATCGAGTGCTTTACTTGGAAATGTAAGCATTTTTGGTCCAGCATTGGCTTTTCAAAAGAAAGCATCAGCTGCAAAGGTCTTCTTACCAAGAGTCGACCAATCAGAGGGCTTGCACCCGTTTTGTGCAGACCTATCGCACCATGAAGCAACCAACCCCGAAATGATCCCTTTCCAGGACACAGTTATGAGCAAGATGTTCATGTTGACATCGGTAAATGTGTTGGAGAAAACTGACATTGAACGGAGAAAATGACATCACACCATGGTGTGTTCTGCAGATTTCCCCATTAGCTGCCCATCACTGTCTGGCAAGTTGATGATGGTGCAGTAGGATCTGACCTTGGTAGGGTCAATGGTACTGTATCCCAAAAGCAGTCACGTGTCTTCGGACCGTATGTGGGATGATATGGCATTGCCGTGTCCCAAATGTCCTCCTTGCTGCTGTCTGGAATCTGTGAAGACGGATGTGACGGTCTTGAGCAGTGGTTGTCATGGGTGACACACCAGGTCGACAACTGTCCCTGTGGTGTTGAAACGATGTCTGAAACAAGTACTAGTGGATGGGTGGACATGAAAATGTAGGGCGACCAACACCTGCGCAGCACCTAGGATCAGCATTCCAATGGCCTGGTTTCTGTTGTCTTGCGTGAGGCATGGCATTTTCCCCCAAGTGATGGATGTTCAAATTTGAAGGGCCTGAGAGCAGGGAATGCATGTGCACAACATGTGACATCTGAATCTCAGAATGACACTGAAATGTTGCGTTTTCAAAAATAAAGTCATTACTGTGAAATGATATGGGCTTCACACAACACCTCTGTGACTTAAGGACAAATACTCCAAGTAACTCTTTGCCAGAAATAGTACATAAAAAAGTAGTTACGTTTTTAATGGTTTTGAGTATATATGTGAATGTAATATATATGTAGATTTATCCATCATAAGCTGTGGGGTGATGCTTATATGTTTCAAGAATGGTGAATTGAAAGGTTTTCAGGGAGAGTTGCATCACCTTGACCAAAGCAGATTTCCTTGGATACAGAAAAATATATACTGAACCACAAAAGAAATGTCGCACCGATAGAGGTTTCTTAAAGCACGCACATTAATTCACTCTAACAATCAAAACTGAGGATTGAGTTCAAACGTGACAATTATGGTTAACACATATTCGGGAAGCACATTTAGAGTTCACACAATCAAAATAACCAAAAATGGTACTATTAAGATACCCCCAAATCACTATTGTGTGTGGCATCGATGAAAGCGTTACATCGTCTGTACATGGAATGAATAAGCCGGTTGATGAAGGCCATAGGCACTTGGGTCGATACTCTGCAAAATGCAGTTGTCGGCCTTGGGTGGATGTCATTCAGTCTTCTTTGAATCTTGTCCCAAAGGTGTTCTATTGGATTCAAATGAGGACTGAGTGCAGGATATTGTAAAGCTTGGATGCCATGTTGTCTTAGGAAGCCCAATGTTACTCTGGCAGTGTGGGCACGAGCGTTGTCTTGCTGGAAGATATCATTTCTGTAACGTCCAAAATGTGGTACAACATGGGGTCTTTTGACGTGTTCAATATAGTGAGCAGCTGTCATTTCCTCACCTGGGACAGAGATTCTGGAACACCACAGTGCCCACTATCTGGTTCAGACTGATTGCATCCCACACCATGATGCTTGGACCACCCCACGAGTCTCTTTCAACAATACACTCATTGGAAAACAGTTCCCCACGCCTTCACCATACTCTCACTCTGCCATCGAAAACATAATGTCGGCTTTCATGAGAGCACAGCACAGTTCTCCATTGTCGATAACGCCAATTTTGATGCTGAGTTGCCTATTGCAGTCTGACGAGCAGCAGGGACTGGACTATGATATGATCTGTGACAGCAGAGGTTTCTTCGGTGCAATCGTTGACGCACAGTATCGGTACTAAAGGGTCTGTTGTGACTCCCAGTGGTCTGACTCATTGTTTCCGTCGCACTGGGGAAGCGATCCTGCAGATGGTTGCACACAACGGTCTTGGGTGCTGTTAGTGTACTGATACCACTCATTCAGTCTGTAGATTGTCCTAACATGAACATTAAAATGGTGTTTTTATTATGATTGTATGGTTTTGTTAACATGTTTTTCAATCAAAATTGACTGTTACTACCAACATCAGTGGGTTTTCTGATGAAAAAGCATTTCACCCAAACGCACTTAAAAAGGCAGATGTGGTAAAAGCCTGTGTGACATTCATGAAAATGAAAATGCACATGCATATCATGACAACCCTACCAATAAAAGCGAGTCCCAAACTCGCCTGAAATCATTTTTGTTTTGACACAGTCGCCATGGCACGACTTAAGCGAGATCAGAGAAACCAAGTCTTGGGACCATTGCAAGTGCACCAGACTGCACGGAGGGTAGCCAATCATTTTGTAAGTACAAAATCCTGCATTTGGTTTTGAAAGATGACATTTCTTTTGTGGTTCAGTATAGTATGAAGATATTATTCATCTGATGTGGCACCATTATGTCCTCAGATCTTCATTCAGATTGCATCAAGTCACATCTCACAGCCAGCACTGTCTGCTCGAAGCTTCTTACTAAAATGTCTCACAGGGAAAACGTGTGTTCATCCATGTTGCAGTGACCAGTTCTCAGTAAAGTTTTGTCAACAATTTTTCCTATCTAACTGTGATCAGTTGAAAACAGAATTTGACACAAATATATATCTGATGTGAAATCTTTAATGAATAAAATGAACATGATTACAAATTAAGGACAATTTCCCTACAATTGAATGGTTTGATACATCAACTAGTCGATACCTGTAGAACATAGTATTGTACCTGTGAATAGTCTCGACATTGCTATTCAAATAATGTCTAACTCAAATAAATCAAAATTAGAAATATCTTGAAGCAGTGATTTTGGGCATAAGAAGTATCATAACAAATATAGTAAGGCATCACAAATATTTTTCAGGATATTTCATGTAATCATACATAAATTCTACAAAAATATATCCCCAAGAACATTCATGGTCGCTACTGGTAGTTTGTTTCTGTGCTGTGTTAATAGATATCTCACAATGCCAGGAATTTCAAGATATCAGCTTTATTGTTTGTCACAAAACCAACGTGGTAACATTTGTCATTGGAACGTTTTCAATCACTCGAAATCATGACTGTATACATATCAACATTGTATTGTAACATGTCTTGTGTAACAGATGATTCCACTGCCAAATTTTGATACCTAAACACAATATAATTATAGGTTGTATACATGGTACATGGAAACTAGAAGACATTAGAGCTAAAATCGTTGTTTACAACCAAACAAGACATGAAAATATATGTTTAAGGAATGGGTCAGTGGTGACAAGTCGCAATACTATCGGGATGAGCTGGAACTGGATCGACTGTACCGTCTGCGTCTTGCAGGTGACCTTGACCTGCTCCGAGACCGTCGTCTTGGTGGTGAACGTCGTCGTGGGGGAGGAGATCTGTTGATGAAAGCACAGGTTGATATAGATTGGTGACACTTCATAGCACTTTGGTGAAACCCATGAGAATAGGTATGGTTCTAACAGAACAACGAAAAAATCTGAATTTATCACATAAGAATCATGGCAAATCTTTAGCCATTTGTAGCATCCTAGGCCATCTGAAACTCATGCTCCTTTTAACATGTATCCCATTTGTCCTCAAATAAATTTTAGTAATTTACAAGTTGTGGAATTAATTTTACAGTAACATTTGCTTTTCATCTTGATATATTAGCTGTTCATTTGAATCATGTAAAGGATCCATGTGTATAGCAGTTTCATCACAATACACACAACAGTAGAAATTAATCTGAAACCATGACCAGCCTGATTAGAGACAGTATACAGAATACCTTTAACCTTAGATATACAGTTCTACCTCTTGAACCTAGGATGTACCCACCTCCTTCTGTCTCTGTATCTTGGAGGGGACTGCCTCCATCTTGGGGGTGGTCGACGTGGAGGACTACGACGTGGAGGAGGGCGTGGCACTGGTCTTGGTGCCAACACAGCAGCTGCCGTCACCTCTTGTCCATCAATCTGACCTAAAATTGACAGGAGCTTGAATCACTCACTACAAACACAACACCATTATCTAACCAGGAGTGCTCGTTATCACTCATGATTTGTAGATTGATGATTGGAACTCAGTTATCGTACAATAATTGATTGTAATCGCAGACCCAACCATTTAACAATATGGGGATAGAGTAACAACATACATACTAACAGACAGAAACACCAGTCCTTCTTTTGCTTCTGATCACAACTAGGATAGACAATTGAGGTTACTTTTTTCACACACTTGTCTTGGCTCATACTGTCTGCTTCTCTCTCCCTTCACTCGAGATACAGTTTAAACACTAGAAAGTGTTTTTATTCCTAAAAACAGATGTCTCCCCCTTCCCCCAGGTCAACGTTGAGTGAAGGTTCATGGTGTTTTATAGTAGTACATGTATATGGCTGATGCTTCTAAGCTTACTAATAATTGATATTAAGTATACAAAATTCGGTGATGAAGGGTGAAGTGGTTTTAGAGTTATGCTCCAAACACAAACAACTACTCTACAAAAAGACCAAGTCCAAATTTGTTGCCATTGAAACAGAAAAAAATAAAATTGAAAGAAAAGTTCAAACCGCCGAAAGGCCCATCTACATGATATGGAGAGGCAGTGTAGCAAATTTGGTGAAGATGGGTCAATTAGTTTCAAAATTATGCTCTGGAAACAAACTTGACCTTTCAAAAAGACCAAGTCCAAATCGTTGCCATGAAAACAGAAAAAAATAAAATAGAAAAAAACCCTCAAACCCCAAAAGGCCCAGAGTTATGTTCCAGAAACAATGGCAACGCCGACACCAACGCCTTCGGGGAGAGACATAATTCTCCACTGCAGATGGGCATCGGCCTCCAAGTGACAAGACTATCTGATTTTCGTAATTTCCACATCATATAAACATATTAGTGGAGGGCGGGGATGGTTTGGGGGTACTTTCGATGTTTGAGTCAGGATAAGTATAAAATCATCTTTTTACTCTAAAATATACATATTTTCCCATATCCTGACTCATACTATTTGCTTGGTTCATATCAACCCAAAGAAACTGCCAATCTTCGTGAATCTTGATGAAAAGGGGTACAACCTTCTTTTTGCAACATAGAAGTAAATCATAAAGATGTCGTGGTTTTGTAAGACTTGCATGAAATATGACTTGCTTGTCTTAAGACGATCCACATCGATTATTTGATCAATTGCTCAAGCACCATAAGACGGACAGTTATACATTACCAGAAGTCTCTAAAGTAAGGCCAGAAATGCTTGGAAAATGCTTTTTGGCTTCAATATAAATATGATGATTTTGACACAAGATAAAAGCACATAATGAATAATGATACATGTACGACTCTACCTAGTTGGATATTAAAGCTCAGATGAAAAATGGCACTTGAGGGGTGACTTCACAGAAGGAAATTTTGACGTTTTAACAACATTTGTAAATATGTTAAGATCGAAAACCGATATTTTGACATGCATTCGGAAAACTTCGTAACACTCGGAAATCTTCAGATATTGCCTTGTTTCACTTGTGCCAAATATTATTTACATTTTTATTTTGTCAGGATTAAAAGCTTTTATTAAAGCTTAATCAAACATGATGATTTTGTTTTGTTTTTGCTTTATAAATATAAATCAAGCATTAACTCGAGTATAAATAGTATTTTTGTTGAAAAAACTTCTTGCAATATATTGCAATACATATCGCATCGCAATATATCGCAATATGAAAATTCTCTGCAATACCCAACCCTAATGTTAAGTACAAACTGTAGTTTTGAAATACAGACAATAATTATTCACCATAGCCTCAACTAATAAAATTACATAAATGATTGTAAAAAGTTTTGGTTTTTTTAACATCTATATGTGAAAAAGGTGGAACTCTTGTAGTAGTTATATTCAAAATAATTTCGTAAAAAGGTCTTAATTCAATTTGCATAGATAATCTTGTTCACCCATAGAAGTTTCACTTTGTGTATTAGCATTGAACTGGCAACATGCAACTTGATATCTCTGCAGAACAATTAATTTCAAATTTATACCAGTATTTCATACTGGAGAAACAAAGGGGGAAACCTCTCGTCAGCTGTGACAGGGAATGTGTAAAGCCCTTAATTTGACATATAGTCAGGTTTACAAAGTTTTAACATTCAGTTACCAGGTAGGAAACACAAACTGGATAGCTTTGATAAGGGTGTCATACGCCATGCAGTTGATAAACTGTATGAATGCAAAATCCCACCGACGTGTGCTAAAATACCAGATGAGATCAAAGATACAATAAATGTCTCGAAAACAACACTTATTGTAACCCTGGTAGAAATGGGGTTCAGGTACACCAAAAGGGGAGATGACAGAGCTGTNTTTAGAGAAAAGTACTCAATCCTGTCCATGCGATCAGCTTATCTCAGAGAAGTTGAAGAATACCACAATTTGGGGTTTCAAATTATATACCTTGATGAAACCTGGGGTAGTAAAAATCACTCAACCGATGGGATGTGGCTTCCTTCAGATTGTTCTAAGACACTAGTGTTACCATCAGGCAAAGGTAGACACCTGATCATCTTGCATGCTTGTACCTCCAGCAAGGGACTGATTGGGGGTTTTGACTTGTTTTTGAGGCCAAGAAATCTGATGGTAATTACAATAGCGAAATGAATGGGCAGATATTTTTGGATTGGTTTGAACATCAGCTTTTACCACAGCTGCACTAACCAAACGTTATCATTTTAGAAAACGTCAGTTACCATAACCTGCGTGTCCCTGGTACCACCACACCCACCATCAGCAATCTCAAGGCTCAGTTGCAGGATTTTCTCACTTCCTGCAACGTGCCTTATAGGCAATCAGAAACAAAGCCCCAGCTCATGAAAAAATCTGGCAGCACAAAAAGCCAATCCAGTACATCGCTGACGAACTAGCTGCAAAATAAGGCCACATAGTTCTGCGTACACCAGTACGGCACTGTGAGCTCAATCCCATRGAGCTGATCTGGGGTAACTGTAAGAATTTTATTGCTTGCAATAATACCACATTCACACTTTCAGGCGTTAAAGAGCTTGTGTATGCTTCGTTTGCGAGAATTACCCCCAGAAGGGTGGCAAAAGGCTGAAGACTGTGTTCTCAAAATCGAGGACAAATACCGTCTGCGGGAGGACGTTAATGTCAGCCGAGTTGCACCTGTTGTACTTCCTTGACCAGCAGTGATACTGACACTTGATATTTTGAGACGGTCCCTGACATGTACTGCCCGTGCGTTACATAACGCTGTCACCCTATCTGCCTGCCAGGTGGGTCACAGTATAGTTTGTTTCTTAGAAGTGTTTCTACCATGGAATTTTTTCTAAGTTTTTCGATATTTTACGAGTAATCATTATGATTAGGGAATGGTACATCGTGATTACTCATATGCCATATTAGTTCGACGTGGTATGAATGATTATATATTAGTTTTGAATCTGAAATATCAACCATTATCAAAAAATTGCCAAAAAGCATTTTCCAAGCATTTCTGGCTTTATTTTAATTCATACATAAATCAATATTTTCATTAGTTGTTTTTAACTCTTCCCTGACCATTTCCATGATGTTCGCATGGCAAAATGTATAATGACATAAAGTGGAAGTGAAAATATGGAATCAGAATTTTGTTTAGTAATGAACTTCCACAATGGTGGGAGAGGAGTGAGTGAGTGAGTTTAGTTTTACGCCACACTCAGCTATATTCCAGCCATATGGCGATGGTCTGTAAATAATCGAGTCTGGACCAGACAATCCAGTGATCAACAGCATGAGCATCAATCTTGGCAATTGGGAACCAATGACATGTGTCAACCAAGTCAGAGAGTCTGACCACCCAATCCCGTTAGTCGCCTCTTACAACAAGCATGGGTTGCTGAAGACCAATATTCTAACCCGGACCTTCACAGGTAAGGTGGGAGAGGAAGGTGAGCAAGTGAGTGAACAGTATTTCAGTTATGCAGAGGGAAGTGAAACAGGTTTAGGGCATGAAGCCCTTGATTCCATGATTAAGAGTCATGTGCTGACAGACCAAGGATCAATATCAAGGCCTATCTGGGATTTAAAGCTATGACCAGCTTACATTGTTATAGCTAACAGATACATATTTGTCTGACTACTGGGCTACTTATATCCTTAACACATCAAGTAATGACTGTTCTGTGTGGTTCTCTCTTACCTCCATCCATGTATTTGATTGCCTTCTCTGCTTCCTCAGGGCCGTCGTATTCCACATATGCGAAGCCCCTGTGGTATGGGTGAACTCTCTCAGTTGGCATCTCGATATTCTTGATGGTGCCATACACAGAGAAGATCTCCTGAATGTGTTCCTTGTTCACATTTCGAGTCAAGCGACCAACGTGAACTTTGCATGGCTTGGGAGTGGGACTACGCTTGCGTTTGCGTGGAGATCTACAATGTTAAATAAGAAATATTAAAAATGAACATACCACATTCTACTTGGAAAGAAAAGACATCTGTATTATATATCAAAAATTGAAATGATAAAACAAATGCAATTAGGAAAAGTAACCATATCATAAGAGTTAGGGTGTTGTGTCTTCCTTTTCTGCAACTTCTGATTTTTCCTTTCCTGCTTATCAATAGAAGGTTTGGACAAAACCAGTGCTAGTCGATGAATCAGTAACATCTCTTAGACTTATCACAAAAACATATATTTGTAATCACAAGATCAGTTATTCAATTCCATCCACTAGATTTACAGATTAAAGATTCAAATAACTCTGCACAATATCATCTAGCATAGCAGGCCGAAAAAATGTCATTCCTAAATCAGAGAAATTTAATTTCTGATATTTTTCCTTTCACAGATTGTAAAATGAGAACTGGACACGTCTGTGTTGAGTAGTATATACCCAACAAGAAAAGAATTACTACAACACATGGCTCAAATTCAGTAAACAGTAAGACAGTCAGACTCACGATGATTTGCGTCCCCTGCTGCGACTGCGACTACTACCAGAGCTACTACTTGATGATGACCGGCTTGAGCTAGAACTCCCTGATCGGGAACTGCTTCCTGAGCTGCTGCTTCCTGAGCTGCTGCTTCCGGATGACGATGATGATGAACCTGATCTGCTTCTTGAACCTGAAGAGCTGAAGATAGAGAACATCAAAGGTAACTGAATGTGACTATGAGATGTAACCTGGAAGAGGGGCTCCGGTGATTCACTGAAGCAAGTTATTGTGTTACCATATCACAGCACAGTAAGTTCTATTTTTAGGTCACTTATTGACACCAAACAGTGCATTTTTAAGTTTTCCTCTTATGTTTAATATTAAGGAAATACCAGATGTAACTAGGGTTGGACATAAAATCAGATACGCTGACTGCTATATTTGTTCAACATGTTGGTTGTGACCTTCACATCCTTATAAAACAGTGTTCCCACCCTTGAATCATGTATAGTATGTCAATCACATTGTCTGCTGCAGATGTCTGATGATTGTTATCAATATGAAGTCATCGTGTAAATTATAGAATATGGTCCACATACACCTCATACATGACAACAAAACATAGTCAAGGATAACTTACGAGCTACTTCCACTACTGCTGGATGCTGCTCTCTTCTGTCTATCTCTTCCACGTTCCTTCTTTTCAGTGGCACCTTTCTTCCGCTCCCTACTTCGACTCTGGCTTCTAGCCCTGTCAAACATAAAATAAATGTAGAATGATATATTCTTGGGTAGGGCAGAATCTTTTCATGCTTTGAAGTACATCAAAGAGAAAAACATGTTAGAATTTACTCTAAAATAGAGCCTTAGACCATAATGTTTACATATCATTTATAGTGCTGGAGTGATCGACTGATCGAATAATCGGTCAATCGATCAATATCCCTTGTGCAAGTGATTATCAATGTGCTCAGGAGGCTACGGTATATGAACACAGATAAGCCGAATTTGGATGAAGAAAAAGCAGTCTATACAATGGGGTTGGTTTATCTACAGGTCACACTTTTGTCAATCTTTTTTCCTGGTGGTAAGAACAAAACACAGTATCACTTCTCATGAACGAACAAAAGAAAATGACTGTCAGTGAACACGTCAAATTTGCCATTCATCACTAGACAAGATTATTTACCGTTTCAGTTAAAATTTGTTTTGGATAGCAACAAATATGACTTTTTGCGAACAAAATATATATATGTATCCATTTTCAGTCAACTACACTTCATTTCGAGGCGAGAGTAGGCACAGCACAGACTGTGATTGCTGTGAATAATGTGACCGATGTTAAAAGAATCGGAGGGACACATGATTTCTACATTCTTTAATCACATTTTGAGTAAAATGAATAAACTAGATTGCAAACATAAGTCAAAGAACATTTAATACAAGATAGTTTAACAACAGCATTAACTTCATGGCTTCTCTACGGTAATAATATACAGTATTCAATATCCAGCACTAGTAATTTATATACAGACAAAGGAAAAACATTAAAGGTAACAAGTGAATGTGTATGTGTGGCTTCTAATTGATAATTAACAGTAATGTGTCAGCACCACAGAGACACATAAAGATTGTAAATGGAACCCAAGTGGTATACTGGGACTCTCTATTATCGCGGGCTCTGTATTATCGCGGCACGCAAAAACAATCGGGAAAGCAGACACACCACGCCCCGCATCGGCTGTTTACATATGCAAATTACGTATAATAATTCATCGCTCTTGAAAAAGTCATTCATTGGAATGACATGCCTAATCGTAGAAATAGTAAAGCATTCATCTTTTCAGTAAGTTCTGGAACATTTTGAAACTAGTATGACCCCTA
>VKKT01002332.1:119721-130190 GCA_008038995.1 Haliotis laevigata | reverse complement strand
TTTGGCCTTGATGAACAGGGCTTCAATGTATGTTGTCATGCTGGTGCTTCTAGTACTGTTTGTCCTTGATGAACAGGGCTTCAATGTATGTTGTCGAGCTGGTGCTTCTAGAACTGTTTGTCCTTGGTGAACAGGGCTTCAATATATGTTGTCGAGCTGGTGCTTCTAGTACTGTTTGTCCTTGATGAACAGGGCTTCAATGATAGTTGTGCTGCTAGTGGTGCTAATAGTGAGGTGTATGTTTGTATGCAGCTGGAGGACTACCCCACGGAGGTGTGTGATGAAGTGTATGAGGCCTACACAGATCTTCTGGGTCAGCAGGAAGAGGAGGATGACACTCTGTGTTACAAGACATACACACTGGTACGTACACTCGCATCAGGATCACCACCGGCTGATGTTCAAGAAGTGTCTTTTGTACATTTGCCCAGTTGAATATGGTAGCTTATCAACAGAATACTGGACAAGTGGCATGCTTTTTAATAATTTCCTTCTTTTTTTGAAATTTCTCAGGGATTTGGTGTTTTGTTCATGTAAAGAGTGAATGGGATATATGTGGGTGATAAAAAAGTGAAGTGGTCTGATTTGTTTTGAAAATGTTTGATTTTAAGTCTTTGCATATGTAAGTTGATCTGCTTAAATGATGTCGCGGTGACCTGCAAAAGTGTGAAGTATTTTACAACATTTCCTTGTAGCAGTACATCTCCAAAACAGTTTCTGCTGTGGAAGCCAGTAATGGACGATAAATACATTTCCTAGAAGATGTACTCTCTACTGTTTCAGCCACTGGGTGATCAGATATCTCTACAAGAATCGGTACATCTCGTGTCACAGGGAACAACTGGTCTCAGCACCTGGCAGGTAAGGGGGACAACTGTGTCTGGGTCGTACTCGCATCTTCAAATCAACGCTTTTGTCTAGTGTAGTACTAGAATCTGTACTGAGAAAGTGAAATCCCAAATATAATAAGTTTCATTTGATCACTTTCTAAATGGCATTGTGTATTCATATATTGCTGTCAATCATGTCATGTGATATTATAGGTTGTTCACTGGTCATGAGGGGGGCATGGGTTGATGTACCCTCGATGTTTGTTTATGTTCAACAAACAAACA
The DNA here is from genome assembly GCA_008038995.1 of Haliotis laevigata. Lineage (NCBI taxonomy): Eukaryota > Metazoa > Mollusca > Gastropoda > Lepetellida > Haliotidae > Haliotis > Haliotis laevigata. The sequence goes on along the minus strand of VKKT01002332.1, from coordinate 129,075 downwards.
AACAACGTATTTATCTAACCGAACACCTTAATGTTAATTTTGAATTGTTGGAAGCATGGGTACAAATCTTTTTGTAGCCATCACTAGATTTTGCTGACAAGAAAAACAGATTTAGAGTTATCTCCTTTCCATTGATTTGCATTCACAAAACATCAGTAATTTCCGTACATCATACGTGATTCAATGTTATTCGAGGTAAAGAATTACAACCACGAAGTACAAATGAGTTGCCATTGACAGCGGGCTACATTGAAATGTTACTCGCTTGTAAGCGGGGTACATTGAAAATAATAGAAGGGCGCTCAGCCAGTCAGAAAGCGACATTTATGTGTGAGGTAAGATAAAGCTCATTGTATTAATTATTTTGCAGGCAGCACAGCATTTGGCTGAATGGGTCTTTGAAAATCAAAATATTTTGCAGAACAGGTATGAAACATTTATAAAAGAAGGCAGGATATTCATGTAACAGTTTCATGTTCATGTTTCTGTTAAGGCAAACAAACTAAAATTTAAATGAGAAAACTCTTCCTGAAGATACATGTGTCTATGACATTGGCCTTCTTGACTGCTCACTGGCCAGCTGAAAACATTTTGTTTGTTGTAAACCCTTTCTACAAAAGTAGAGCTTTGTCTTATCAAAGACTGTACCTCTCTTTCAGGAATGTGTTAGAGCTGGGAAGTGGCTTGGGGTTGACTGGTGTGGCAGTCTGTCGACAGTGTGGCGGCAAGCTCATCAGCTACACCTTCAGTGACTGTCATCCGCAAGTGTTGTATATGTTGGCTAGAAACATTGAACTCAATCTCAATTACAACATTCAAAAATCAGATCCTGGCTCTGACAGGGACAAGAAGATACTCCGAAAAATACGTAGACAACTCAGTCTGAATGCTGAAACAGGCTTATGTGATACTGAGAGACTTGAGAATGAGGCGGTGACCTCCCCCACAAGGTCAGAAGAGGAGACAAATCATAACGAAGACCCTGATGAGATTCACACTGATCTGGAGGACCTGGAACTGAGTCACCGTCACTGGAAGCTGGACGAGACAGGGTTGAGGGGCACTTTGAAGAAAGACGACAGAATAAGGATTGCCAAGCTAGACTGGGAATGTGTCAGTGATAAGCTGCTGGAGAAACTCAAGCCAGATGTTATTTTGGCGGCAGGTGAGTATTCTCTACACAAAGTATTCACCAGAACAGATAAATAATAATTGAAACCTCTGATCTGTTTGAGTATGTGTGAAAAGTTTTTTCTCTGCCTTCCTGCATCCAATTTTCCCCGGTATTACTAAACTAACAGATCAACAAATGTTTTGTCATCGTTATTATGGCTTTTTGTCTAGTCAGTAATTTGCACGTGAATAATTACCATTTTAATACCCTTCCGAATTGCTAATTAAAGCATGTGCTATGTTTGTTCTTTACTTTGTTCCAATATAAACAATGTGAAGGATTTGGTTCACACTGCATTGAGTCTCTAAGAGTCCAGCTTTAGAACAAGATACAGTCTTGTATATAATTTTACTTGATGCCTTCTTGATTCTATGAATACACAATGCCATTAAGGAAGTGGTCAAATGTAACATATGTTATATTTGGGATTCTAAAATCTCATTGTGTATTCATAGCTTTTGTCCTGGGAGCTGTGCCAATTTACACTTATCAGTCCGTGTTCTGGACTACTAGTTGTCCGTCTTCTTTTTTTGTGGAAACCATGGTGGCTGACCAGGTTAGGCAGCTGACTTTGTGTGCTGGCGATTAGGTGCCTGACTCTGAGACAGTGGGTTCGAACCCAAGATGGTGCTCAACCCAACAAAAGCACTCTAATCTGTACTTCGTTGAGAAAGTGTAATCCCAAATCTAACTTATGTTATATTCTTGAGTCTAGTCATTACCTTGTGATATTGGTACACAGATATTTACTCTGAAAGGCAAAAAGATTGTGATTGACTTTGTAATCTAAAATCTTTGTATTACCACCTGAAATCTGAGTATTTTGATCACATTTCATTTGTTAGAAGTGGTCAAAACCCTGCTTGAATAAAGTGACTTACTGGCGATTGCATTTCAATTGAGAACGTGTAGAGAATGTGCGGATTAAGCTACAAGTCTGTTTGTTACATTAAGTTCATCCATCTGTATAATATTGCCCTGTTGTAGATGTGGTGTTTGATATGAGCATCATCCCAGCTCTGGTGTCATTGCTGCGACAGCTCCTCACCAGCTCCCCTGACACGGGGCAGGACCCCGTGGCGTACATCACCTCCACCGTCAGGAACGAGGACACCCGTGATTGCTTCCTCATTGCCCTAGGTCAGATGAACAAATGTTTTGTGTGTTGTTTAATGCTGGGCTCAGCAACATTTCAGTTTATGATGCCAGTCTATAGAGAACCAAGTCTTAGTCTGATAGGCCAGTGCTGGTTATAAATATAAAGAACACATCAGAGTTGGGACAGAAACACGCAATCTGCCTTACCACGGACTCTCACGGCTCAATTCAGTAAATCACCTTTTACTGTTTCAATTCCAATGTAGTCCTGAATATATTAGTTGTTGCAGCTCATATGGCATATCTGCATTATCAGGAGCTTGTTGATTGATTGAACAGCTTTATTTTGCTCTGTGAGTTGCATCTCTGCATTCATGTCTGTTTTTGTAATGTTTCAATTTCGTATTCCATGACAGTTTACACATATATTATCTACTGTTTAATTTATTCAGTTGAAAGGGCGTCTCATTGCATCACCAATATTTGAGTGGTTGCAGACTTGATCGCTATATATGATGCTTGTCGTACGAGGCAAGTAATGGGATCGGGTGGTCAGGCTTGCTGACTTGGTTGACACGTCATCATATCCCATTTGCATAGATTGGTGCTCATGCTGTTGATTACTGGATTGTGTGGCCCAGACTCGATTATTTACAGACAGCTGCCATATAGCTCAAATGTTGCTGAGTGCAGTGTAAAACTAAACTCACTCACTCTCATGTGATATGTTATGTATGAAGATTTGTGTCTTTCATTTACGTCAACCTCTTGTGGGTAGGCAGCTTCATAGATTAAATCAATGCCAAACATTAATTGAAACAATTTTGGAACTGAAAAAGACCAATGGTTGTGCAATTATAGTAACATATTATATTGATTACCTGCTCTTGAAAACCTTTGTGACTGAGTATTTTTTGTTTCTTTTGTAGGAAATGAAGGTCTGGCCTACTCTATAATGGAACCACCCACGGCACATATATTTCATTATGACAGATCAGTCCCTATTGAGATAGTGAAGATATTTGTGCAGTGAAATATCACAGTACCAGCATACTGTGTGGGACCGTGACTGTTTGGAGAGATGTATACTGTGACAATCACATCCCCAGCACCGCTGTTGTCATTGTGGCTTTATCATACACAAGGCTTGGACATAATCACTGGGGGCAGGGGTGGGTGGGGGGTTAAACTGTAAAGGGAGGGACAAGGGGAGGAAGATTACTCGTCAGGGATATTGCCCCTTTTTCTTCAGGCATATATCAATATGACCCATATGCAGTAAAGAAAAGTTTATCCTTGACCTTGTTATTGAAATTTAAACATGATCAGAAATGTTTGTTTCATAATGCTTGTTGTATCTCCATGTGATTAACTAATAGCATCTCTCCTGGTTTTAGTCGGTTTTGCTGAACATTCTCGCTGAACGTTCCCAGACAGGGAGAACATTCTCAGCGAATTTTTAGTTCTTCATGGTATTCTTCAGTTTACAACCTGAGACATCAACAGGTATTCAAACCATATGTTGAATAATGTTAATTACAAACCCCTAGAAATGATTAACATGTAAATAGTCTGGAGATGTGCTAATAGTGTGTAATATATGATTACATAATTTACTAGTGATTGCTGAACATTTTAATAGATTGTAGTTGAAGTGAGTTTTCCAGCAATTGTATGAAACTTATGATTCATGTAAATATTTCACTGGGAAAACCGTGCTGGCTAATACGGTGTCTGGTTAAATGAAGCAGACATAAAATTCAAGGAAATGTTCTAGTCAAACAGTCGATGAAAGTAAAGTGTTGAAACTTCCGTCTTGATGTGCCAATATTAGAGTTATATATCAACATATATGTCACATATGTTATATTTGGGATTACACGTTCTCAGTAAAGTACAGATTCTTGTACTTTTGTTGGTTTGAGTCCCATCCATGATTCGAACCCACACCCTGAGAGTCAGGCACACCAAGTGCCGACACATTGTGTAGTGATGTATAGTAACATGTCCTATGATCTGATAACTTGGGGGCCATGATGTGTAGATTCAACATCAGATAAGGCACCTGTAGGGTCATTACTCACATTGTTCGACAACCACAGAGTTGACCAGACCTGATATATACAGGCTGCCACGGTACAGCTGGAGTTGTGCAGATTCCCTGGCCTGTTGTGCAGTCAGTGTACATTCTAGACAAGAATGTCAATATGTTGTGTCTGAAGGAATATTGATCGTTGATTGTAGGAGTTTAACTAAGGGTGCTAATGCTGGCCATGTGTCATGGTGGTCCAAGTGTGTTATACTGATTTCTTTGAGAGGCATTTTAGAAGTTGTGAAGATGAAGGAAAACTGATTCGTATGGATAGTCAACTTCTTTATTGCAGTGAGTGCGACGTTTCGGTGTAGGTACTAACACCGTTATCAAGTGTTGAGTACAAGTATCAATAGTAACCATTCCCAGCTACACTGGTGTTGCATGTAGTACTGTTTTTATCATTCCATGTATTCTGGTCCAGAATATACACTCTCATTGTACTTCCCTTACACCCAGTACAACTCCCCCATCAGTTTGTGGAAGCTATGTCATGGCAGATATTACAAGGAACATAGCACCATGTAGGATGGTGGAGGTGTGATGCAACAGTTCTACTTATTTTGAAGGAATATTGCAGTACTGTATTTCACTTGAAAACAAATAATGCTGGATAGTTGCCCTACAATTGTGTATGGTTGCTTCCTGATACTACAGGATGCAAAGGTACAAGACAAAAGGTTGTCCAAGATACCTAATGCTAAACTGAACTTTAGGGAGCAAGGTTTGTGTCAAATGTATGTAGTTTAGAATGGTTCCCTTCTACTCAATTTACTGGGGAATTGGTGATTACGGTGCCACAGTTTGATGTGCAGTGAATGTGCCTAAGGCCCAGACTTGTCAAGGGTATTGTCCACCCTTTCACACCCAATGTATTGTCCCAGCTTGTCCATTTAGTTCTCTACCACTTTTTACACAGTACTGTCACAACTTTTCCCTGGTGTAGTCTCCCTTTTATTACACAGTATCCTCTGTCACAGCTTTGAAGAAGGGTTTACTGTAGTTGGAGGGTTTCAACCCTATCATGGAACGAGTGTAGAACTCACAGATGTGCTTGTGAACATTTAGACTGTATGATGTAATGTGATAGTCCATTTTAACATAAAATCAAAATCATGGGCACTTGCTCTGGGCATTCCCCATTTTAAAGTGAATAGGGGTGAATTTTTATACACTTTTCTTTGACTATATATGACATATGTTTAATACGTTCCTATATTTATATGTCTTCATATATGCTTGTTTTATAAATGTTATTTTCAACTTTCCTACATTGGTGTCATATTTACATGTACATAGGTTATATATGAACAGCTTTCAGTCTGACTATATGATTATGCTGTTTGATATATGTTTAAATAGTGAAAAAAACACCTTGTTCTCAAACATTGTTGCTTTATCAAAACCAGTGCTTACTAGGGATGCCACGATATATCGATGCATCGATACTTGTTCTTAGACGATATCATTATTGATATAATCAAATCTTTGTCTTTATTTAGTTTTGAAAGTACCGGTTTAAATATGTATCATTTACATTTTGCAATTGTTTCATGTTGTTTGATGTTATGAGAGTTATAAATGATTATATTTCATGCACAAAGGTGGGAAATTAGAACTTTTTAATCTCTGAGAATAAAAATAGTTGATCTTTTCGTGGACAATTATAAAATATGAAATATTAATGTTCAAAATGTCACTAAATTTACGTAATAATGCTGGAAAATAAGTATGGTGATACGTATCGAATCGTGACATGGGATTGTGATGCGTATCGATTCATGAAACTGAACAATTGAGATTATAAGAAAGTTTCGTCTCTCACAGCCCATATTTATGAAATTTGTTAATACCCTAAGACCTGGAAGAAGAATATTTTCAGGGTTTTTTTATGATCAGTTTGTAAATGTTGAAATGTTAAAGAAACAAAAGATGGGCACTAAAGATGGGCAGCTGTTACAGTGTATTGTACGTTGGTACAGATAGCATGTTTGTTGAAGTCGACGGGAGTCTTATGTAAATATCACGCAGCTTTACAGCTAGCATTGTGTCTTATACCTCTATTAAGTTGATGTGATACTGGTTATCTCTTGTACAATTATATACACTTGCATGTTTCTTGTCACGTGTCTCAGTTCTGTGTGAAACTGGGGTCTCTACAAGAAAACAGGTACACTTGTTTCATGGTCGTTGTATCAACTCATTGTTATACTGGATCTCTTCGTCCCAAGTCATGGGGATGCTAATTAACTGAGTTTGAATTATTCTTTTAAATATTTCAAAATGTTTTTTTGTTTTTTTAGGAAAGCTTCAAAGTCATTTCCAGGATAGAAAATAGTAATTTGTGAAAAATATAAACGTCTAACAGACAATCTGTGTAGCATCCAACATAATTGTAGTTGTTAATTTGAAGTGACCTGAAGAAGGAAAACGTCTAACAGACAATCTGTGTAGCATCCAACATAATTGTAGTTGCTACTTTGAAGTAACCTGAAGAAGGAAAACGTCTAACAGACAATCTGTGTAGCATCCAACATAATTGTAGTTGTTAATTTGAAGTGACCTGAAGAAGGAAAACGTCTAACAGACAATCTGTGTAGCAACCAACATAATTGTAGTTGTTAATTTGAAGTGACCTGAAGAAGGGTGGGGTTGCATGGGTGTTGTACACTCCTGAGGTACTCAAGATTCTTGATATTGTTTGGTAAAAAGGTAATTGTTGTCACATGCAGGATGTGTATCTGTTGAGTCAGCAGTAATGCCTGATGTCAGCTAATTCCTGCATATCCTGTTTGCTGTCCCAGTAACCACACTGAAGGGAGAGATACACGTGTAAAACATGCAGTGCTTTGCCTTGTTTATTTGTACATTTCTCTTTACATTCCTTCTTTATTTGTATATACCTGTATGTATATGGTGCTCAATATCAGTGCTGCCTTCGTATGTTGTTGTCAGCCAATGCCCCTTTTACACTGATTGCCAAAGAGGCCCTTCTGTTCTCCTTGTAACTACACCAGTTTAACATGTAACTGGACCTGGACCATTTCTCTAGCTTCCCGGTGAGGATTCTAGTTTAGTACAGGTCCCCTGTTACCAAGCTGGTCGTATGAGGCAACTAAATGGAGACCAAGTGGTAGGGCATGATTGTGTGTGATCATACTACAGTGTGAATCTTACTCATAAGATAAACGACCGGTTTGTCTGACCACCACTCACTTGTTTACAGGTTGTTGTGGTGTGGGGAGAAGATGGTTTAGTGCAGCATAAGGATACAAACATTTGTGGCGGAGAAATGGTGATCAAACTTCATGTGATATATGACTGAGAAGTGGACAGTGCTCCCACCTTGAGAGAATGATGGAGTGAGACAAGGAGTGGTGACAGAGTCTCTACTAAATATCGCCCATGTTGCATGGATGTGATAGCCTCATGTTCTGTGGACTTGCTTGCCATGTGAAGATAGAGCTTGATACCACACAAATGTTGGTTATGTAATTAAGATGGCATCCTTGCAAACATGACACCTTTCATTTGTTCTCCTTGTGTCCCAGTGTTGGAACACACATGTTTATATGTGGATGTTGTCAGTCGACCTGTCAGCTTGTGTACCACAGTGGCTGATGTCTGGATACTTAGGAACAGGTCTACACCACAAGCCTAGCATGGTCTATCATGCTGACAATGATGTGAAATTACCACTTTGCAAATATTTGCTTTTAAGTGATTAGAAGACATGTTTTGTGCTCAACATTGTTTTGTTGCCAAAAGTGTAGATGTATTTATGTGTTGTTGGTGTATAGTGTTTATGTGTTTTGAGTACTGGGTTTTGTTGACACGGCCATTGTTTGCTGTGGAATTGCATGAGTTTGTGTTGGAATTATTATGTACAGGTTCTACAATGAAACATTACCAATACTCTTGTATTGTAACATGTCAATGGCAATTTTTATAAAATAAAAGTGATGTCCCAATGTTGTGTTGTCCTATTTTCTGCGAGGATCCACTGATTGTAGGATTTCACCAAAGCTGCCACTATGTATACTGGGAATTCCCGTATTTAGGCCCACGGGAAATTTAGCCCATGGGCTAAAACACGGGATTTCTTGGGTGTTTAGAGTGACGTCCCTTTCCAAACGCATGGCGAACCTAGATGTTTTAACATTATAGCCTGTTTGCAGTACCGATGAATTTCACTTTAAACCCAAAAATAAATCGAATAAAGTGAAATTAAGATTGCGAATCCTCATAATTTTACCTTGCCAACTGAAAATTTAAATCTCAGAATTTTATTCAACTTAAGATAAAAGTTGTTTAATAAACGATCATGGTTTCATATCGCTATTATTGGTTTGTATTACAGGGGGTATGCACATTAAATGAAACACCGAGAACACGTAGGGCTGGTCTAAGTTAAAGGTTATCACGTCCCGCCCGTGCATTTACTTCACTGTTCCAACTACTGCGCTTATCCCCTTGTAATACGACCCAATAATAGTGATTCGAATCTATGATAGTTRGTTAAACAACTTTTATCCTAAGTTGAATAAAATTCTGAGATTTAAATGTGTAATTCGCAAGGTAAAATTATGAGGATTCGCAATCTTAATTTCACGTTATTTAATTTACTTTTTTGTTTAAAGTGAAATTCATCGGTACGTTTTCACTGCAAACATACTAAAGTAGTGCCTCTGCGAGGTTGTCATTTTTACAGAACATTTTGGACACGGTTACAGGGCAGTTAATAGAGACAGAAATTGATCATCTTAACCCACATGATGTGCATGCAGTTGCAGTTAAATTGAGCCATGTGGTCATTCAATTCTTAATTCATCTTTCCTGATAAAGAGTTTTAGAAAACCCGATTCTTTGTATTTTATCAACATATTGCGCATTTTCGTTATTTAGCCCTGGGCTTAAATATGGTTAGTCCGCCTCCGTGGTGTAGTGGTTAGAGCGTCCACCCGGGGAGCGGAAGGTCGCGGGTTCGATC
>VKKT01002331.1:70827-87305 GCA_008038995.1 Haliotis laevigata | reverse complement strand
AACCCTGTAAAGAATATATGTGGTGTTTTGGCAACACTTGTTAAAGACATTTACGGTGTATTGTCGAAAACCCCAAACACCAGGAGTGTACTTTTTTAGGGACCGTTCATAATTATATGGCTAGGGGATGATGATATATTATAGAGAAGCATGTACAATGTGAATACAACCTTCCTCTCTCCCCCCATCCCTCTCCTTTAGAGTTAATGTACAACGTAAGTGACCGCCCACCTGCAACACAATGTAAAAAAAATCAATGGTTTGGTCCTCTGACCGCAGCATAAAAAGATGTGTTTACCCCTCTTGGGCTCAAGCAGGAAGACTTTAGAGGACTGTACTTGCTGTTACCGTGCCTGATACTCGTAACAGCTCTCCGGTACGAGTCCGATTTAATAGAACTGAAGGTATGTGAACTGATAAAAGCGGCGTAAAATTAAACTCTCTCACTCACTTACTCAATCAAATGTAACACGTTATATTTGGGATTACACGTTCTTAGTAAAGTACAGATGGTAACACTTCTATTCTGGTTGAGTCCCATCTAGGATTCGAACCCATCCTATCCGAGAGAGGTACCATGTCCTGATTTAGTACAAGCTGACATCCAGAGGAAAATATGCATACGTACATGAAAGCAATGTTAGATCCCTTTACCCCTCATCTTAAATATAATTGAGAAAGTATTCACAAATGTCTGTTCATACTGTGAACTTTCAATGTTATTGACCCCGGGCTTTTACTAGTCAATGTGTTTGTTTACAAGCAGGTGCAGCTTATGAGAGACTTACAGGAAATAATGCCCTTGTTCAGGTTTCAGGGAACTGTTTTAAATGACTGACTGTGAGACATGGAACTACCCAACTGAATGAAAAAAAACACTGATTCTGTCTGTGTGTCCAACCACTGTGTCACTGACCTTGAACACCGGGTAATAGTATTGGTCAAGTAACGTCTGGTCGTTAGAGGTCACGTGGTGACACACGTGGTTAGATTCGGTTCCTTGTGGTTGCAGGCGGACACAAACAAGCAAACAAACAAACACTCGACATGACGCGAGACACGCTACGATCATTTCCTTTAAAACAAAATTCAAACAATCTTACACGGTGTTTTCACGAGCTTGTGAAGTGGCGAGACAGGTTTCACGCTGGTCATGAAGTCATAAACACCGCTGGCAACATGAGTGAGTGAGTGTGTTTCACAGATTTAAGGTATGAAATAGTACGATGTTTGAAAGTACCATAGCAGATAACTGAACGGAAGTTCATTGTCTCTGAAAGTACAATGGTAAGCAGTGAAATCTTCTTAATCCAGAAGGTTTAATCAATCGATCAAGAACCAGTTCCAAAGAAATCCATTGAATAATCACATACCTAAATAATTGACCAGTTTTATGAAGTAAATATGTGAAGAAATTCTTCGAGTGAAGAACTTTGATAAATTTGTGAACAGTTAACGTCCGGAATTAAATTAACCATAAAGAATCTAGACTGCATCTTATTGGTTTGGCCCGAGTTGTTACAAGCTTCCTGAAACTTTACCAGGTAGTAATGGTTCCTACAACCTTTCGATGATCTACTGGTACACAATTCCCCGAAAAATTTAGAATCAGTTCCGATTATTTGATAAGAAAGTCAGATTTGGCCATCTTATCTCAGCAAACGTGCGATGAAGTGCGCAGATCAGTGAAATGACAGCTCCATTCATATTGATGCACAACTCCATGTCCCCTGTTGAATGCAAATATGTTCTGCCATTACACGAGGAATGTCATCTTGCCCAAGCAAGATAGTTAACTGACTGTAAATTTCAGTTTCCGCCCTTGCCTACCTGGCCTGGCATTTCGTGGCTTGAACGTAGCGCAGCCACTAGTAGTCATTACGTGCTCTTCCATTCTATTGACCAATCAGATTCCCCCTCTCATATCTCAAGCAGGCTGTGACTTGACGTAATGTTACGAGACGGTGTTATGCAATATTGATTAAATGAACAATAAAACAAGACAAACATTTATTGATAAATATATTTATTAGTTGGGTATTTGCAGATTTAATCCCCTGCTCGATGTATATTGTTACCCTAATTGCCCAATGAGTACCATTGATAATAGCGCAGGCGCAGCGAGGTGTTCCCCGTTAGCATTTGTTTCCAACACGATGATGCCCTTCTAATGACCAAACAGATTCCACCTCTCATACCACTTGCATTTGCTCCAAGCAAAATGACAGTACGAAATCTGCAAACTTGTCGCCGGATGTTGGTTTCGATATACAATGTTGACAAGGCACAGCTCGGCATGTGTAGAAACGGGACTTGTAAAGTCATTGAACTCCTGTGCCTCTGCAAAATGGTGGAATGTCTAACATGTTAAAACGTGATTTGTTTTAAGTTTGTTGGGCAAATGTTGATCAGTTTCAGTAATCTTTAAAGCAAATATAAATGAAACGTTATACATCTTCCTTCAGCCACAACTGCTCAAATGTACTATGTGTACTCCCAATTCGTTGAAGGTCCGTGTTAGAATTGGTCTTCAGTAACCCATGCTTGTTGTAAGAGGCGACTAACGGGATCGGGTGGTCAGGCTCGCTGGCTTGGTTGACACATGTCATCGCATCCCAGTTGCGTATCCCAGTATCGATGCTCATACTGTTGCTCACTGGATTGTTTGGTCCAAACTCGATTATGAACAGACTGACTCCATATATTGCTGAGTATGGCGTTCAACAACCAACCAACCAACAAACAAACAAACCCAACCCATCATGCATATACGGTTTACGGAGCGACTTCGGTAAGATTTTAATGGCGCATCGTTTGGCCATACTTCACCGGTACAGTCCTGGTGTAGTGGATATTGGAAGGTCGGTGTTTGATATCCCACCAGGTCATGGCATTGGTGTGTTGTTTTTTTAATCTATTTAAGAGCGCACTCAGCAATATTCCTGCTCAGCGATGTGCGTCTGCGGGCTGTAAACAATCGAGTGATTGACAGCATACTTATAGTAATCAGTCTACGCAATCCATGTTCGTCTAAATAGGCGATTGACGGGATCGACTAGTCGGGCTCGCTTACCATTGTGTAGATGGACGCTCATGATATCAATCTCTGGATCGTCTGGTCAAGACCCAATTATTTACACATCGCATCCATATTGCTAAACAAGAAACAAACAAAATTATAAACTTGCAAGTATTTGACCTCGGCGTTGGACAAGAAACAAACATACTGAGGAGCGAGAGATGATTTTACAGACGCTTCCCATTAAGACTGAGTTTGATGGCGTCGAGTCACTGGGAGAGCCCGTGGGCCGTTCTGAAGCATTGGAGCCGAAAGCTCCCGAGCTTACTCGGCTGTGCTCTCCGTATTCCGCAAATGATGTTTCTGCGTGTTTATTAAAAAACGCACTTATTCTGAAGAAATGCATGTCGTTCGATGCGTATTTCATATTGTTTGGTAGAAAGACAACTACAATTGCGACAGTGAGGTACTTGAAAATATATCTTTAATCATCAAAGTCACCGCATCTCTAGTTCTGCGTACAGCTTCGTCTACAACTGGAAGTGGATAAGTGCCGGAATGGAAATAGCTTTTCTTGTTTTACGATATTTTGTCAATGAACGCTAACATTTCATGGCGTATGTTATTTGAAGGTCCAGAATTGAACCAAGGAAAGACACATGAATTGACTGTGTAAGAGGTACGTATGGCTGGAAAAAGATTGACTTCTACAACGTTATTCCGATACTTATTCATTCGATTTTGGCTAGATTACCACTGGCTTCTAATATGTACAATTTAGCATTTTAACAAAATATACAATGATTTGGCAAATTTGTGTCATCAAGTCGACATGGTTTACCCCGCAGACATGCAAACAAAGCGAGTTTGAGTTAACTGGTGCAACAACTTGCACATGTGTGCTATCCGCATTTAACAATCAGTAGACGTAACCATATAAGTGACAAACGTTATATTCTTAATAATTTCCTTGACTTTTGGCTTCGGTGATCTTTGTTTGGAACTCCGCTTCAGGATTGATTCTAAGCAACCAACGGCGGTGGGTAGCCAAGAGGTTAAAGCGTTTGCTCATCGCGCCGAAAATCCGGGTTCGATTTCCCACATGGGTACAATGTTTAAAGCCCATTTCTGGTGTCCCCCGGTGTGATGTTGCTGGAATATTGCTGAACGCGGCGTAAAAAACATACTTACTCACTCACCAAACCAACCTACACAGGTCATACGAGGGGACGTTGTAGGTGTCCTTCGTCCCCCGTCGTTGCTCATAATATCAATCACTAGTTTGTCTGGTCCTGATTTTATATTCAGGTTGCTGTCCTCAAACTGAAATATTGCTGTGAGCAACAAAAATATTATTTTGATGGATTCCTCGGTTAAATTTAGTGAAACTGATCTTAAGTACGAAAGTTTTTAAAAGAATAACTAATGTTTGTCACATAAAACTTACGTTTACTGATAACATGATAGTGAATCGATATTGTGAGATAACACCATATGGTGATATGTAACTCAATAGATGACAGTAATCGGTTAGATGTAAAAGCACACACACATCATGCGCAATTAATGCTGAATGCTGATTGAAAGACTTCCATATATTATTCAAATCTTATATGATCCACATGTACACAAAACCAAATCTGGCAAACCTTTGGACGGATTCATTCTGGAGATCTTTTCAACAATCAGATATTCAAAGGTGATTCCTAAAATGCCGATTGGACACTTTTCTGACGTCAAAAATATATACATATGGAAAAAGGATAAGCACCGCTTACTATAATTGTCCATATAAAACAGTCATATATTTCAGCGAGCCTGGCCACCCGATCCCGTTAGTCGCCTCTTACGACAAGCATTGGTTATAAAAGATGAATGCTAACCCGAATGTTCACGGGTCTTCCCGTGTTATAGCGCCAGCCCAGTGAGTTGCCATATATGGCTTGTATATGACATGTGTCACATGTGACATGTATGCCTAAGACACAGCTGTCTATACGCCGACCAGTCCCTGTTTCATGTCCCCAATGCCGATCGCCGGCCAGGGTATTTCTAGTATGAAAACGGCTTGAGACCGAACCCCAGACCTTCCGCTGACCGTGCTGATGCTACACAGTGTGGAGACCGCCCAGTAGTTCCGACTATCCAGAATAACATGCAGCCTTCCTTTACACAACAGGCCCCGATTTCTCGAAACAAACTTACGTTTTTCCTCAAATTTCAAACTGAGTTTGACAATTTGGAACAGCTGAAGTTTTAATTCAACTGCATTTTTAAAATAAAAAGTCCAAACAACTTAAGTTATCTATCCACCAAACTCAAATTATCTACTATGTTTGAGTTTAATATCGATTTCAGTTCATTCCGGGAAATGCATTTTCCTGCGTTTTCTCAAATTTGAGTTAATACTCTCACTTAAGTCAAAAGTCAGACTTCAGTTTGTTTCGAGAAATCGGGACCAGATTTGGTACTGGAGTAGTAACTTGGTCATTTATTGAAATGATATGTACATGTTCCAAAACGTAACATGGATGTTCGGAGTGTATAAAATACAGATGGTGCTTGTGCTCCTCCTTTCAGGTGCGCAAACAACAATGGCGAACTCCAGACATACTGCGTATGCTTTTGTACATGTAGTTTACTATGATTTGAAACGTTTCGCTAACCTGATTAAAACATAACAGAAAACGTATGGGAAATAGTACCTCAGGGTTAAACTACTCATTACTCATTGCTAGTCAATATCTGAGTGAGTGAGTGAGTTAATATTTAACGTCACATCGGCAATATCTCAGCCATATCGTGNGTCTGCGGGCTGTAAACAATCGAGTGATTGACAGCATACTTATAGTAATCAGTCTACGCAATCCATGTTCGTCTAAATAGGCGATTGACGGGATCGACTAGTCGGGCTCGCTTACCATTGTGTAGATGGACGCTCATGATATCAATCTCTGGATCGTCTGGTCAAGACCCAATTATTTACACATCGCATCCATATTGCTAAACAAGAAACAAACAAAATTATAAACTTGCAAGTATTTGACCTCGGCGTTGGACAAGAAACAAACATACTGAGGAGCGAGAGATGATTTTACAGACGCTTCCCATTAAGACTGAGTTTGATGGCGTCGAGTCACTGGGAGAGCCCGTGGGCCGTTCTGAAGCATTGGAGCCGAAAGCTCCCGAGCTTACTCGGCTGTGCTCTCCGTATTCCGCAAATGATGTTTCTGCGTGTTTATTAAAAAACGCACTTATTCTGAAGAAATGCATGTCGTTCGATGCGTATTTCATATTGTTTGGTAGAAAGACAACTACAATTGCGACAGTGAGGTACTTGAAAATATATCTTTAATCATCAAAGTCACCGCATCTCTAGTTCTGCGTACAGCTTCGTCTACAACTGGAAGTGGATAAGTGCCGGAATGGAAATAGCTTTTCTTGTTTTACGATATTTTGTCAATGAACGCTAACATTTCATGGCGTATGTTATTTGAAGGTCCAGAATTGAACCAAGGAAAGACACATGAATTGACTGTGTAAGAGGTACGTATGGCTGGAAAAAGATTGACTTCTACAACGTTATTCCGATACTTATTCATTCGATTTTGGCTAGATTACCACTGGCTTCTAATATGTACAATTTAGCATTTTAACAAAATATACAATGATTTGGCAAATTTGTGTCATCAAGTCGACATGGTTTACCCCGCAGACATGCAAACAAAGCGAGTTTGAGTTAACTGGTGCAACAACTTGCACATGTGTGCTATCCGCATTTAACAATCAGTAGACGTAACCATATAAGTGACAAACGTTATATTCTTAATAATTTCCTTGACTTTTGGCTTCGGTGATCTTTGTTTGGAACTCCGCTTCAGGATTGATTCTAAGCAACCAACGGCGGTGGGTAGCCAAGAGGTTAAAGCGTTTGCTCATCGCGCCGAAAATCCGGGTTCGATTTCCCACATGGGTACAATGTTTAAAGCCCATTTCTGGTGTCCCCCGGTGTGATGTTGCTGGAATATTGCTGAACGCGGCGTAAAAAACATACTTACTCACTCACCAAACCAACCTACACAGGTCATACGAGGGGACGTTGTAGGTGTCCTTCGTCCCCCGTCGTTGCTCATAATATCAATCACTAGTTTGTCTGGTCCTGATTTTATATTCAGGTTGCTGTCCTCAAACTGAAATATTGCTGTGAGCAACAAAAATATTATTTTGATGGATTCCTCGGTTAAATTTAGTGAAACTGATCTTAAGTACGAAAGTTTTTAAAAGAATAACTAATGTTTGTCACATAAAACTTACGTTTACTGATAACATGATAGTGAATCGATATTGTGAGATAACACCATATGGTGATATGTAACTCAATAGATGACAGTAATCGGTTAGATGTAAAAGCACACACACATCATGCGCAATTAATGCTGAATGCTGATTGAAAGACTTCCATATATTATTCAAATCTTATATGATCCACATGTACACAAAACCAAATCTGGCAAACCTTTGGACGGATTCATTCTGGAGATCTTTTCAACAATCAGATATTCAAAGGTGATTCCTAAAATGCCGATTGGACACTTTTCTGACGTCAAAAATATATACATATGGAAAAAGGATAAGCACCGCTTACTATAATTGTCCATATAAAACAGTCATATATTTCAGCGAGCCTGGCCACCCGATCCCGTTAGTCGCCTCTTACGACAAGCATTGGTTATAAAAGATGAATGCTAACCCGAATGTTCACGGGTCTTCCCGTGTTATAGCGCCAGCCCAGTGAGTTGCCATATATGGCTTGTATATGACATGTGTCACATGTGACATGTATGCCTAAGACACAGCTGTCTATACGCCGACCAGTCCCTGTTTCATGTCCCCAATGCCGATCGCCGGCCAGGGTATTTCTAGTATGAAAACGGCTTGAGACCGAACCCCAGACCTTCCGCTGACCGTGCTGATGCTACACAGTGTGGAGACCGCCCAGTAGTTCCGACTATCCAGAATAACATGCAGCCTTCCTTTACACAACAGGCCCCGATTTCTCGAAACAAACTTACGTTTTTCCTCAAATTTCAAACTGAGTTTGACAATTTGGAACAGCTGAAGTTTTAATTCAACTGCATTTTTAAAATAAAAAGTCCAAACAACTTAAGTTATCTATCCACCAAACTCAAATTATCTACTATGTTTGAGTTTAATATCGATTTCAGTTCATTCCGGGAAATGCATTTTCCTGCGTTTTCTCAAATTTGAGTTAATACTCTCACTTAAGTCAAAAGTCAGACTTCAGTTTGTTTCGAGAAATCGGGACCAGATTTGGTACTGGAGTAGTAACTTGGTCATTTATTGAAATGATATGTACATGTTCCAAAACGTAACATGGATGTTCGGAGTGTATAAAATACAGATGGTGCTTGTGCTCCTCCTTTCAGGTGCGCAAACAACAATGGCGAACTCCAGACATACTGCGTATGCTTTTGTACATGTAGTTTACTATGATTTGAAACGTTTCGCTAACCTGATTAAAACATAACAGAAAACGTATGGGAAATAGTACCTCAGGGTTAAACTACTCATTACTCATTGCTAGTCAATATCTGAGTGAGTGAGTGAGTTAATATTTAACGTCACATCGGCAATATCTCAGCCATATCGTGACCGTCAATATCTGAACCGAATATTGGTACTGTGAGCACTCTTGTCAAAACATAAGTATATATGTCAACAATGCATACATAGCTTTGTTAAACATGTGAAAGACTTCAAATGTTGACAAATTACGTCTTTATCAAGGCTGTCATGTAATCTGTACACATCTTGAAAATGAGTCATCCAATATTATTCAGTCCCTGATGCCTAATATTGAGTAACTAATGACGTCTTCATATTGTTTTTGGGCAGACTCCACTACCGCAAATATTTGTAATTACTGCTGGCAAAAGTGCCTGAATATTGCGAAAGGAAATACATTAGATTTTGTTATTTAAACATCGAATTAACCTATGAAACATAAACAGCAAAATGTGTTAAATATAAAGCACATACAATACAAAAAGGCAAATGCAAGATAAAGGAATGTCTATGCATGCCATGAATTAAGTGCTTTTCAGCAGGGTCTGATATTCATATCTATTTATGTTCAACTGAGTCTTTCAAAATTAAAGATTTTATGCGTGTAAAGAAAAGAATCTGTTCTGCAAATATCGTAATTAAAATGGGGTCTAAAGATGTTTGTGTGAAAATGAAATTGATCTCATTTTGTTACATAATTACATTCTTTTAGACAAAATACTTCAGGCACCTTGGTTAAAAAATACACCTGCATAAACAGAAACCACAAAGAGCTGACCTAAATATAGGTTGATGACGCGACGGATGGAAGTGGCCAGGCACTTTTTTCCAACATGTGTGATCGATTGAATGATTTGGATGGAGAATCCTGTCCTTGATCGGTGACACTCGTTTCCATGATCCCAATGTGGTTTCTTTTCCCAAATGTGGATGCGTTTGTGATAGCGTAAGTGTTGCTACGGTAACAACGCATTGTAGACATGCACAAAACCTCCTTGCATCCCCGCCGGAAATTGGAGTTGTAGCATAAATAGACAAGCGGCTTCGTGACGCCATTCCCAAACATCATCCATGCAACAGCAATATACAACGTTGGATCCGCGCGGGACGGCTTAGCCACACAATACCACAGCTGACAGACGTAAAAGGGCACATAAAACAACACGGAAAGCAAGGTCACGATTATTAGCATCTTCACGACCTTGACCTTTGTCCTTGGAACTGGGTTCATCGTCCTTTGTAGTAACCTTGAACCAAGGTGAATTCTCCAAATATGTTTGAACACCCGGATGTAGCATGTCAATAAGATTATAGATGGGATGATGACTTCGCATGAAAATACGAACAAAATATACACAATCCCGGACCAAGATCCAGTCGAAACGTACGTTGGGCACACGTTACGGCCGGCACCGTCCACGTCTGAAATGACGTCGAAGAAATAAAAGCAGAATCCACTAAAGATTGCCGCAGACACCCAACTTAACATTATCATTCGTTTGGCAGTGCATTTAGTCACTTTGAAACTGAGGGGATATATGATGGTGTAAAACCGATCTATGGCGATAGAGACAAGGGTGTACATGTTAACACAAGGCACAAGAAATTGTACAAACCGAACAAATTTGCATATCGCGTCTCCTAGCAACCATCGGCTCGTGATAACGCGCGAGGCAATGAATGGAATACATAGCAACGCCAAAGCCAAATCGGAACACGCAAGGGAAATGACAAAATAATTAGTTGTTGATTGAATTCTACGACTTCTGTTGATGACGATGCAAACGAATGCGTTTCCCGTTACGGCCAAGATCCAGATAACAATTAACGTAAACGTCTCGACGCCAACTTGACCGGCATCACGGTCCAGAGCCAATGCACTGATGGCAGGGTCAAGCTCCTGAACGACGTTAGTTGCCCGACTAGAAATGTCTTTCATGCCTCTTGTGACGTCATTGGTCTTATCGGTGACGTCAGCCATTTAGTCTGGAGACGATCATTCTTCAAAAGTTTGATGAATCTGAAAATACAAGAATCAACATTACGTCAGAGGTTAATAAAGATCCTGCAAAGGAAGAGCAAAGAGTATATATACTCCTAGTGACGTTGGTGCTAGGCTGTCAAATTAATGAGGAAAGCATGTCCACATTGACGACATGTACTACTGTGGTTAAGCATTCTCTCAAGGTGCGGTACAGGGCCCCGTTACTCAAAGCGACCATGGTGCTACGACAGCATCCCTTGCTGGAATAGTGCTAACAGAGGCGTAAAACTACACTCACCCAGAGCTAAGAAAACTGTGATCAATGACATAAATCGGTGTTAATCCTGAATTCGAATTTAAGTGGCTACTTTCACGTGAGGCAAACCCTTTCCCAGAATTGTCACCTACGTTCATCGAGGAAGTAGGTTTGATCTACATTGCATTCTCTGTGCAGGGTTGCGTTCCTTTGGCATGCCATGGACTTGGAACCATTGGTTCGAATCCCAATATCGCCCTAATAACATTTTAAGAGTTTGCAACATCAGGGTTTCAAAGTGGTAAACGTCAAAGACCTTCGTCACTTCGTGCTTTCTTCCCACAAATCTAACAAGAAGTGTTATAACAGAAATATTTCTCAAACTGGCGTTAAAACAATCCTTGAATTTGAATGAGGTTATTGATCACTGGATAGATTCACATTGTCTGAAAATAATGTGTTATTAAAATGAAATTGATTTGTTGCACCCTCCCCAAATGCAAACATAAAACAAACACAGAACAGATAACCTGAAATACCTTTGGAACAGACCCGGCGCATCCAAACCAACAAAATCTGACCTGTCCTTTTCGGTAACAGGAATTAATTCTTTTTAAAATCATTATTAAACATTTCTTTTTCTGATGAGAAAAAGTGTGATTGACAGATTCAGAAAACACATGGTAAATAATGGCACCTCGCTTACGAAAGATGTTATGCTCGCATACGAAGCACCAAGACTCCCCGTTGTTTTAGTGCCTTGGGTTTGGTACCTTTCAACATGTAGGCTGGCATTGGGAGTGTACATGTGTTTGCTGTCAGGAACACTTCCCTTCTGACATTGGGAGTGTACATGTGTTTGCTGTCAGGAACACTGCCCTTCTGACAATGGGAGTGTACATGTGTTTGCTGTCAGGAACACTGCCCTTCTGACATTGAATGTAATGCAGAAGGCTGCAGTGTTGGGGAGTCTTCACATTCTGACAGGAGTTCGACTTACTGAGAGAAGTCGCGGCCTGGACTGCATGCAGAGGGGCCAAGGGGTTTGCTGTCAGGAACACTGCCCTTCTGACATTGAATGTAATGCAGAAGGCTGCAGTGTTGGAGAGTCTTCACATTCTGACAGGAGTTCGATTTCATGGGATATGTTCAGCTTGTCCAGCCAGACTGTGCCGAGTTAAGCTTCACTAGCCTGACTTACCTAAACCTCTTTCCTGCACTTGTGTATTGTAATCTGTAAACAATAATAATAACGCGATGGAGGCGCCATGTGGGGAAGATGTGGGGCAGTTCAGTCTAACCACCACACATTGGTGTATCCCTGGATCACAGAACGCCAAGGAGAAATCCCTACATCCCAGTCCGCGTCTCTCCTCTACACAAACCGACCAAACTAGAGATTGTACTTGCCCATGTGGGGAGCCAAGGTCTCCAGCAGATCATCCAGCTCAAGTCTACACTACCTTTGTGTGCCAAGGCTAGAGAATGGTCAGAAATTCCACTAATCAATGACAAATTATTGAAACAACAGTCGGACAAAGCCATGCCAATATCACGAAAGCCTAGTACTTCTACATTTGTAGCATAAAATATATTTGGAGAAATGGCTTCAGTTATTTTGTCTGTGCTTGGGAGTATTTCCTCGTTATTTCAGATTGTCTCATTCCTTCAATTATTTTCTCGTTCGTTCGAGTATTGTCTCGTCGTTTCAAATACTTTCTTGAAATTTGGAGTATTTTCTCGTTGCTACAATTACTTTCCCGATGCTTCGACTACATTCTCGTTTCTACATGCTTTTTTCAAACACTCGAAATACCTTGGTGATATGGAACAGCAACTTGAAGCAGCGAGAAAATACTCGAAGCAACAAAAACGTTACTTGCATCAACGAGAAAATACTCTAAGCAACGAGAAATATCGATAAAAAATATTTTATGCTTTGAAAGTGGCAGCATTAGCCTTTCTACAATATATGCTGAATATTCACTGGACGTCATTATCCACATGCTTAACCGGCTTCCTGTTTAGTGGTGATGTGGAAGTGGGTTTCCATTAAGCAGGGGCGTAAGCCATCATGGTGTGTTGACCTTCGCACACAGCTTTCACATGCCCTAAGTAAATGGCACTGACTTGCATATTGAAAGTGTGTGACTGGCTAATTGTTCCATTCATCTCTGATGGAATCAGTTTTTATTGGTATTTTATGGCGTTTGTGTTTTCTGTTGGCCAGGATCAAGAACTGGTGTAGGTCTAAGATGTTTATAGCTTTGGAAAGACCTTGCGAACAACTTGAGTCGTCATTTTCAGGCTGGATGTTGCTTCTGAAGCCACAATCGTTGGAGCATTTAGCCCTTTAGTTTTGTTAGAAAAGATTTTAGCCCATACAGTACATGCACAGATTCACCTCGGACAGGAAGAGTCAAACAGTTATTTATCTTTTTCACAACAATTATTTTTCAGCAAATCAGTTTGCAACATTGGGGGTTTCAAAGTGATAAACGTTAAAGATCCTCGGGCTTTCTTTCCAAAGCTAACATGAAATGATATAACTGAAAATATGTCTCAAATCGGCGTTAAAACAATCCAGGGAGCAATGGTTGTTTGTCCCATTATGTTCGCCATGGGGATTTTTCTTTTAGAGCAAATTATTTTGTCAGCAAACGTCGTTTACCTATTACATTTAATTACAAAACTGTCTAGTCATCTCTGCTGGCATCAGGACGAGGGTTAGTGAGTCGAGTGTTAGTGAGTCATGAGACCTGCAATATGTACTCCAGCACGTAGGTCTTATCGATCGGAACACACTGTTTCTCCTTATACACTCGTTATTGTTCAATTTACAGAGATAATCCTCCGTCACATATGCCATTAAGTGTGTCTCGTAATGACGTCCGTCTTGTTTATCAGTTTCCTGCAGGTACGACTAATCCTAATGTCCCGAACATCCACCATCAAGAGGAACGTCTTAAATCGATTTCAGAAATCTATAAACTCAGTCACGTCATTCGTTGCATGGTTGATACACATCATCATATCCCTGTTACGTACGTAGTTGATCATGACATCAATCACTGGATTGTCTGGTCTGTATGGTGTTACTTACAGGATGGAATATTTCTGAAAAACAACCTAAAACAACCTAACAAAAATAAAGACAAACCACAAAGACATTCACAATACAGATTACACTTACAGAGAACCTGTCATCGGATTTCTCTGAAGAAAAGAGGCAACGTGATAATCAATACTTCAATATTACATGCGTCTTTGAGAGACCGGTAATTACCCTTCGTTTCTAGCTTCATTCTCGACGAACATGTGTTTGGGAATCGATTGATATGTAAGATACACGAGAATGTAGGTAGATCGTGTCAAGGACAGGCTTGAAAGAAATGACATGGGTCATATGTGTGTTGAGACTGATTGGTAATGGTGGAGAAGGATCGCGGATGAAGGGGAGGTGTGGTTGTGTTTGATAACGAAAGATTCTCTCTGGCTCAGTGAATAAAAGTCGAGCTTGCCTAAGATGTTAGAATAGATCGGCTTTGCACTGTTTGATTTACTATTGGTTTAAGCATAACATTCGTGTAACGGTTGTTGGAAGGGATTTCAAGAGGTATTATCTCAGTAGAACACTCGTGTGCCGTGAGTTTAAATATCATTTGGCGAATCTGAGTTCTGGGCGGTGTGTATGTACGTTACGTGAATACTTAGTGAAACAGGGTAAAATGAATATTCTGTGTTAAATGTGAAGTTAGTGAGCGTATCCTTTGGGGGTAATATTAGGGAGGGTTTCACTAAAAACGTTAGCGTTTAACATCCGCTTCCCGTTGGGCTTTACTCGATATCAAGCTCAAACGACCTGGCACAAACAAAATAGGGATCTAATGGACCATTCACATGTCTTTTACAGCTATATTTTGCCCTTTACGCTACATGAAACCTTAGGACAATGCAGACAGGGAAATATTTTTGCACAGGCTTTTCATATTCAAAGGAACTGATTACCACAGATTGACAACATTCTGAGTTAGTGTTACACTCGGAAACACCACAACACGCTGATCAGGTAGTTATGCCAACAACGCGCTTAGTACCGACATGACAACACGGACAGATGTGTTTCCATGGAAATCAAACAATGCAGCCTATAATTATACCTCCGAGTTGCATTAGGACTGTTATCAGTTATGGATTCTATTTGTTATGCAGCGCTCCCGGTATTATACATCAACCATAATCACAGGCTTGCTGGCACAATACGGTATACTTGGAAACAATGATTAGTGTGAAAATATGGCTGAAATGTAGAGGCACGGGTAGATTGTGTGTATTACTATTAGATGGTAGCAATTAAAATACATGATGAAAGAAAAAAGCTTCTGGTGATCACCAGCTCAGTACCCCCGATCAGTAGACCAGACAGAGGATGGATTTCTCCCTGGACGCGTTGCCCAGTTGAAACAACCAAGATCTTGTCGGAGAATGTGATCACTGCCCAACTCTACAGCCTTCTACTCGACAAAGACTGTCAGATTTTATTATTCTCATTTTAGTCGACGTATTCTACATGACCTAGGTCGTACCATGGATGGACCTCAAGCATAGTAGTGAAGGATCCAGCCATGAATCCATGTTGGTTAAGATACAGTGTTTGGGGCCAGAATTGGACATCCACTGGCAACAAGTTGGATCGGCTCAATGAATTCATTGAATAATCTTCATTGCATATTTAATATTGTTTTTATGCAAAATCACTCATAAAAGGTTTTATGTGGGAAGTGTATACAGTGAATAGTCTTAAAGAGCAAATACAAATACATTTCAGGCAAGCCGTCTTCATCATCATCATCATCATCGTCGTCGTCGACGTCATTATCATCATAATGTGATCTGACTTTGTATTGTAAGTTTTATGGTTATGTAATAAGGCTAAACTGTTATGTGTTTCTTTATGCACAGTGTGCAAAATAGTTTCCATTTTGCTGGCCAGTCGGGCTAGCTATGCCTGAAAGTTACTAGACCACAAAATAATTCCGAAATTTGAATGTAGAAACTAAGCAAACGATTTCAAAATAGATGAGATTAAGATATTGTCAGCATGACACGGGTTTCATAATTAAGCTGCTAATATAATGAACATTTTCATCAGTCCATAATCTTGCATGATTTAAAAGTGCATTAAAGCTTTACTTGTTGGAGAGTCATCTATTTACAAAATGACCCCATGAAAATTCACTAGCCAGTCGGGCCAGTGACTGTGGAGATTTACTGGCCCGACTGGATTTTTACTAGCCACAGGCTAGCGGGCCAGTGCCTATTTCGCACACTGTTTATACATACTATATATTCATCTGTATTGGATTAACGTATTTGATTGTGTTTAATTTTATTTGATGGTGCTGATACATGTGTATATGGTTTTGAAAGATATTTATAAAGTGTTGTAGTACTTGTTCCGACTTCGAAACAAACCTTGAATTATCTTAAAAGTATTTTGAATGGCTATAATAGAGCATACGACTTCAGGGATAACAACTTCTTGTTTATTGCATAGGCCCTATTGTTGCTTTCAGGGGTGGAAATAACCTTAAAATTGCTAGTGTACTCCGGTACAGTGGCACATGTAAAAT
>VKKT01002330.1:196662-207273 GCA_008038995.1 Haliotis laevigata | reverse complement strand
CATGAATATGCCTCCGTCTTAGTGGCACAGATATACTTTTGAACGAACACATACCACATAGCCGATACAGTGTGAATGAACTATGCGGGTTCGCACGCACACACAATAAAATCAATAAAAAGAATATAATTATTCCCCCACCACACACACACACACACACGCACGCACGCACGCACGCACGCACGCGCGTATACACAAACAAGAAAAGAGAATCTACCAGCATAAAAACCTAGTGCAGGAGGCAGGGTAACAAGGCATAGTGGTGGCGCTTTAGCTTTATCGTCTTCCGTGATAGGTAACGCCATTTTGAAGCAGTCCCAGCTGATTCGAACAGATGGTTTGCCTTTTGGTTCACCACTATCAGCTAGAGACAACCTATACCTACAAACAATGACATCATTTCTGCTGTGAAGGACTTTTGACAGTGCCAGCAGGAAACCCGATACACCAACTAGATCCACACACTTTAGTATCAGATTCTGGAGGGATTAGTTTTCATCATAGGGTACTTAATAAACGCAGCCCATCACAGTTAGTCTCAGAACCGTTCAGTCACCACTCGTAGCTCAGGTAAGGACACGTACATGATGGCACACGATAAGCACTTACGGCATTCATAAGGAAACAAGTAACCAGCTGTGCCCCGAACATACCCACAATAGCAGCGTTACTGAGACCATGACATTGACTCTGTCCCAGTAGGTCAATAGGGCCCGCAAGTAGGTCACGGCACATCGCGAGACCTAGAACTTCCGGTGACAAACGTTTCATACCTTTTTGAATGGTCTCATGGTTGTCAGTTGACAATAAGGAACCGATAATCCTTGCAGGAATAACAAATTTCCGATCTAACCATCCCCCAATTAGCCAACTATTATGACTGTCAACAGTTGTTACGATCTAGTAAAGTCATATTTGGCGGTCCGGTCGCGTCTTGAATGTACGGTTGTCACCTCTAATCCGGCACCGGAATTAAGCTGGGCCCCGTCTCGGATATCGCAAGCTGGCGCGCGCAAAGGAGGCCGGGGACCAGCTAATACCGGAAGTAGCACCTCGCGAGACTTACAGGCCCTATACACCCCATAGGCATGGCCTGATAAAAGATAAGCAAAAACATAGTTCGATGAGAAATAAAGCTACACGACCAAAGGTCAGAGGATGGCTCTCGAAACAGGTGTTGTACGATTGCTTGATACCTACACCAGTTAAACATGGCCCTTACGTAATATGGCATTCAAATAGGAAATATAGTAGCATAGTGTCTCTACTGAATTTTGAAGCACATGCCTTTAATGTTTTATGGTTTAGCCGTCCGCAAATGATTTTTCTACATACTTCACGTATATGTAAACTTGTTACATTTTGGTCTTGAGCTTAGCAATGTTCGTATTCTGTAATTAATAACACACATTAGAAACAGTAATGTATTTTCCAGGCACTAATTTAAGCAAAGGGAAGAGATTCACAAAATATAGTAGAACTTAGACACGGTCAATATTCTGTTGACGAGAAATTACAAGTATACCAAAAGTGAGGTAG
Source organism: Haliotis laevigata (assembly GCA_008038995.1). NCBI lineage: Eukaryota > Metazoa > Mollusca > Gastropoda > Lepetellida > Haliotidae > Haliotis > Haliotis laevigata. The sequence goes on along the minus strand of VKKT01002330.1, from coordinate 205,734 downwards.
TAACGCTTCGTTAAAACTGCCGTGGGGGCATTCAATACTGCCCACATAATTGCCATCAACGACGACAGTTGATGGAAACTATTTATTTGTTTATAGACAAGGAAACCTATTTTCCCTAACAATTTTCCTTTGAAGTATGTGGGGTCTTGTTGGTTATGTATGGCTAGGGACGAGGTAATCATCTTCCTCTCGATAAACGGCTGATGCTGCTTGTCCATGTGTCACAGATGCTATCCAGTTAACAGGCACCAGCTGTAGCAGACGTCAGTGGACCTTCCAGGACATTCTTGATTTGCACATGTCTTGTAGAAAATGTGGATCCTGTGTGGTACAGCGTTGTACGAATTATTGGTATCCATGATGAATTTTGAATATCATCTTATTCATAATATGGTTTGAGTGATCTTTCTGCTAAATTAAGCGTATTTGAAAATGAAAGGTGTTTTATAACTTTCCGGCTTTGACTCACTTTAATGGTACGTTCGATGGTTGCATGTTTGCTTGTTCAACGACGCACCTTGACGGCGGAGTGTCTGTAACCAAGTCTGGACCAGACAGCCTATGAATGGTATTGGGAACACTGGTCCCACCGTCGGAACACAATGGCGCTAAGTCGCCGACACTTGCAATGTGTCATATGCATGTAACTGAAAAGACCAAGTACCTGTTACCAGGGAAACCCCTCTCGTTGTTCAAAACACAAGGCTCAAAACGAAGCTCGATTTAAATACTTCGACTTGTTTGCAACTCATGACCACGTCTTTTCTCCTAGTGAAGATGTTTCGGAGAACACCCCTTGATGAGCTGGTAGACTGTCACAATAATTCATCAGCTGTCATCCCTGTCATGGCTATCAATCCCTTCTGATTCCACATCTCCTCCTCGTCTTTTGGAGACACTCGCAGGAAGCTTACCTTCGGCAAACAAAAGCCACAACACACTGGCCGTAATCATAAGATATTTCTGCTAATGACAGAGTCCATTGTACGATTCTGACTTTACCATAAGCATGTGTATATGAGTCGCTACCAAACAGTGATGATATCAGGTGTTCGCGAAACGTTGGCCAAGAGTAGTTACGTGATTATATCACAAACCGATACCTGTGACTGTATTCATGATTGTATCCACAAAGAATATATGAGCTCACCCAAGTATGTTCTGATATCAGATATATAAACACGAGGTTTGCCGAGGATATTTTTACTTTAATCAACGAGTGTTGATATATTTGATATAAGAAGACACGAGTTTGACATTCTGTAGATATTTATCATCTAAAATCACTCTTCATTAGTTTTCAATGAAGAGTATACATCTCTGAACACGGTACTGCCATTATAATTAGTGCAACGATGTCTTACCATTGTGACGTCATCATGTTCATGACGTCAGAACATTCTCAGGACATTGTACGAAATCTACTGTCAAAACAGGTTTGGATGATAAATGTGTTTATACCCGTAAATAGATATATATGAGTGTTTCTATAGATCGATACCTGTGTTGCACCTATGAACTGATGCCTCTAGTTGTATCTTTACACCAATACCTGTGATTGTATCCCTACACCTAATGCAATGTTTATCCCCAGAAACTGATTCCTTCGATTATATCACACAACTATGAAACTGTGAAAAACATACAATGAATATTCTCTTGGAAGGTCATACGTTTTGATCTCATATCAACACGAGATTGTACAACCGATGACCTGGTTGAACGTGTAACTTCAAAGACGGTTTAGCGCAGGAAACGTGAATTACATTTCGTGATGACAAAATGCTGGCAAGGCTAGGATTACCACTCTGTTGTTGGAATTTAATGAAACATCATGCATGGGTGATCAGCACACACGTAGCTTCAATTGAAAGTTTTCTTTCTNCAGTTGACAATAAGGAACCGATAATCCTTGCAGGAATAACAAATTTCCGATCTAACCATCCCCCAATTAGCCAACTATTATGACTGTCAACAGTTGTTACGATCTAGTAAAGTCATATTTGGCGGTCCGGTCGCGTCTTGAATGTACGGTTGTCACCTCTAATCCGGCACCGGAATTAAGCTGGGCCCCGTCTCGGATATCGCAAGCTGGCGCGCGCAAAGGAGGCCGGGGACCAGCTAATACCGGAAGTAGCACCTCGCGAGACTTACAGGCCCTATACACCCCATAGGCATGGCCTGATAAAAGATAAGCAAAAACATAGTTCGATGAGAAATAAAGCTACACGACCAAAGGTCAGAGGATGGCTCTCGAAACAGGTGTTGTACGATTGCTTGATACCTACACCAGTTAAACATGGCCCTTACGTAATATGGCATTCAAATAGGAAATATAGTAGCATAGTGTCTCTACTGAATTTTGAAGCACATGCCTTTAATGTTTTATGGTTTAGCCGTCCGCAAATGATTTTTCTACATACTTCACGTATATGTAAACTTGTTACATTTTGGTCTTGAGCTTAGCAATGTTCGTATTCTGTAATTAATAACACACATTAGAAACAGTAATGTATTTTCCAGGCACTAATTTAAGCAAAGGGAAGAGATTCACAAAATATAGTAGAACTTAGACACGGTCAATATTCTGTTGACGAGAAATTACAAGTATACCAAAAGTGAGGTAGTAACGCTTCGTTAAAACTGCCGTGGGGGCATTCAATACTGCCCACATAATTGCCATCAACGACGACAGTTGATGGAAACTATTTATTTGTTTATAGACAAGGAAACCTATTTTCCCTAACAATTTTCCTTTGAAGTATGTGGGGTCTTGTTGGTTATGTATGGCTAGGGACGAGGTAATCATCTTCCTCTCGATAAACGGCTGATGCTGCTTGTCCATGTGTCACAGATGCTATCCAGTTAACAGGCACCAGCTGTAGCAGACGTCAGTGGACCTTCCAGGACATTCTTGATTTGCACATGTCTTGTAGAAAATGTGGATCCTGTGTGGTACAGCGTTGTACGAATTATTGGTATCCATGATGAATTTTGAATATCATCTTATTCATAATATGGTTTGAGTGATCTTTCTGCTAAATTAAGCGTATTTGAAAATGAAAGGTGTTTTATAACTTTCCGGCTTTGACTCACTTTAATGGTACGTTCGATGGTTGCATGTTTGCTTGTTCAACGACGCACCTTGACGGCGGAGTGTCTGTAACCAAGTCTGGACCAGACAGCCTATGAATGGTATTGGGAACACTGGTCCCACCGTCGGAACACAATGGCGCTAAGTCGCCGACACTTGCAATGTGTCATATGCATGTAACTGAAAAGACCAAGTACCTGTTACCAGGGAAACCCCTCTCGTTGTTCAAAACACAAGGCTCAAAACGAAGCTCGATTTAAATACTTCGACTTGTTTGCAACTCATGACCACGTCTTTTCTCCTAGTGAAGATGTTTCGGAGAACACCCCTTGATGAGCTGGTAGACTGTCACAATAATTCATCAGCTGTCATCCCTGTCATGGCTATCAATCCCTTCTGATTCCACATCTCCTCCTCGTCTTTTGGAGACACTCGCAGGAAGCTTACCTTCGGCAAACAAAAGCCACAACACACTGGCCGTAATCATAAGATATTTCTGCTAATGACAGAGTCCATTGTACGATTCTGACTTTACCATAAGCATGTGTATATGAGTCGCTACCAAACAGTGATGATATCAGGTGTTCGCGAAACGTTGGCCAAGAGTAGTTACGTGATTATATCACAAACCGATACCTGTGACTGTATTCATGATTGTATCCACAAAGAATATATGAGCTCACCCAAGTATGTTCTGATATCAGATATATAAACACGAGGTTTGCCGAGGATATTTTTACTTTAATCAACGAGTGTTGATATATTTGATATAAGAAGACACGAGTTTGACATTCTGTAGATATTTATCATCTAAAATCACTCTTCATTAGTTTTCAATGAAGAGTATACATCTCTGAACACGGTACTGCCATTATAATTAGTGCAACGATGTCTTACCATTGTGACGTCATCATGTTCATGACGTCAGAACATTCTCAGGACATTGTACGAAATCTACTGTCAAAACAGGTTTGGATGATAAATGTGTTTATACCCGTAAATAGATATATATGAGTGTTTCTATAGATCGATACCTGTGTTGCACCTATGAACTGATGCCTCTAGTTGTATCTTTACACCAATACCTGTGATTGTATCCCTACACCTAATGCAATGTTTATCCCCAGAAACTGATTCCTTCGATTATATCACACAACTATGAAACTGTGAAAAACATACAATGAATATTCTCTTGGAAGGTCATACGTTTTGATCTCATATCAACACGAGATTGTACAACCGATGACCTGGTTGAACGTGTAACTTCAAAGACGGTTTAGCGCAGGAAACGTGAATTACATTTCGTGATGACAAAATGCTGGCAAGGCTAGGATTACCACTCTGTTGTTGGAATTTAATGAAACATCATGCATGGGTGATCAGCACACACGTAGCTTCAATTGAAAGTTTTCTTTCTTTTTTTTGTATGTGTGCTCAGTTTAAACTGGGATTAAACATGGGCTCCTCCGCAAGGGTTCTTGATATATGTAGTCTAGCATATGTCCTTAACTGATCTCTCCAACTTGAAGCTCGTACCCACAACGACCCGCCCACTCTGACTGCCAAGGGTTATTGATATATGTAGTCTAGGATTTGTCCTTAACTGATCTCTCCAACTTGAAGCTAGTACCAACTACGACCCACCCACTCTGACTGCCAAGGGTTATTGATATATGTAGTCTAGGATTGTCCTTAACTGATCTCTCCAACTTGGAGCTAGTACCCACTACGACCCGCCCACTCTGATTGCCAAGGGTTATAGATATATGTAGTCTAGGATTTGTCCTTAACTGATCTCTCCAACTTGAAGCTAGTACCCACTACGACCCGCCCACTCTGACTGCCAAGGGTTATTGATATATGTAGTCTAGGATTTKTCCTTAACTGATCTCTCCAACTTGGAGCTAGTACCCACTTCGACCCGCCCACTCTGACTGCCTAACCCCACCCCACGATTATTTTTGTGTGTATGTGTATATACCGTGTGTTCTATTTACAGGCGCATATGTAACATATATATTAGTTAAGATATTATAATATACATTTTTGCGATGAACAAAAAAAACAACCCACAATATTTTCCTCATGGAAAGCCCCCAAAGAAGCGATGTTCAATTTCAGAATTATATTTTCATCCAATTAGACGGTGAAGTATAAAAAACACACTATACTACCGTCACTTTGTTACTCGACTCCAACCTTAAACGTACCGCCTCGTCATAGAAAATGTCTATTTTTTTAATCAGTCGCTGCCACAAGTCCAAAGATCGCGAGAAGCTGTAATAAGAATTACAATAAATGCGAATCAAGAACATTATTCAGATGATTTTGTCTTTATTAAGTTGTTGTTTGTTCTGACCGACCCATGTCCAGAATTTGGTGGCTACGGAAACACATACAAAAATATGATGCCCTTATGATCGGGATTGCTAAGTTTTCAGCAAAATCCACTTCGTTTTCCACACATTAGTGCCATGTGGGTACAATGTGTGAAGCCCATTTCTGGTGTCACCCGCCGTGATATTGCTGGAATATTGCAAAAAGCGGCGTAAAAATAAACTCCATACATTTATGCCAACAATGAGGGAGTGCCTGTATCTCCCTAGTGTAGAAGGCTGGCGTATTGTGATGTGATCTCTGGCAGCAGGAATAGCCTCAACACCGTGTGTACAATGTTTGCCAGACACTTCTTCCTTCAAGTTTGGGAAAAGGTGGGCATTTGAAGGTTCCAAATCTGGTAAATAGGGAGGATATTCAATATCCAAGCCAGTCATGCAATATAGCCTTGGCGATAACATATATGTGCAAAGAACACTTTTAGTAAGTTATCCCCGATGTCTAGCCTTGATATTCTCACACAGTTACCTTACCAGATTAGCAGATTAGTGGCCATTCATGGCTTGACATTCGTGCGGAAGTCCACTAGAACAACTCTTTTGGAATCGAAAGGACAGAAGTCCTCTGCTTGTCAGCTGATGGAGCGGACAGAATATGTTTTCACTGCCTTGACTGTGTGTTATTGTCTGGCTGACAGCATGAACTCGAGTCTCATCCATACTTCCAAAACGCTGTAAACAAGCTGGATCTGTTTCAAAACGACGAAAAGTGTCACGATAGACGATGAACACGTCAATGTCAGGTTCGACTATGACTCCCATCCATGCATGTGAGACAGGAACAGTGCATTGATGAGTCCAGGGGTTACTCCAGGTGTTCTAAATGTCAGACAAATGGCCCGTTACCGACTGGTTCTGGTCCTATCGTAGGCATTGTTACATCTCATGGTGGTCTATCGGTATAAGATCCAGAGAAACAACCGGCCATGGCAGAACGTCAGTGTTACCATACCTCAAAAATGAGTTGAAACTACGGTTAGCAATGATGAGTTGGGTTGTGCCATGTGTTGTGATGTCACCCATGCTCTTACACTTCCACCCCCAAACTGACGACCTTGTGCACCGCAGGCGACTCCTGGTGTGCCGGCATATATTCACAAATTCTAAAGAAAATTCGAACTCAGGTAAAGAATCAAAGCAAAACATGGTTAAACGGCTTATTTAAGAGCGGTGTCTTACCGCTGCTGTATACCTTATTGCAGTGTTTCTCCGACTGTTTCCAACCTTGTAACGTTTTCATAGGGTTTGTCATTTTGCTTGCAATCAAATTTTCACGTCTATACTTTCGGTAAACGTTTCGTGTCATATTATGAAGTTAGTATTATGTTTTTTCATATGTTCTTTGAAAGTATATTGTGATCATTATGACCTTATGTCAGATACTCAATTAAGTACAGAATGGTAATGTGTTTGGATTGGGACGTCGGGTTAGTGTAATGTACCTATTGATATTTATGAGTTATGAATCCCATATCATGAGGTTGATCTCCATCTATGAAAGCAATACACGCAAGCACGACCCTTGCTGACAATTACATGTGAACTTGGCGTCTAATGTGTGGCAACCGCCTTCCATTGGCCTATATTGGTGTCGGTTTCACTGGGCAATATTTAATGTTTATGATCGCCACGAAATCGCTAAACCACAAAAACAAGTGCTCGTTCACTGATAGCACGTTGTTGACGAGTTCTGACACGCGATCGATGATGGCTACATTGATGGTTACAGTAATCTTTATTACCACGACGTGAACGTGCCCGAGACGTCATTGCACGGACTACCAGCTCCAGCCAAATCAACGATACGGGGATTGCAGACAAGCTCATAAAATCAGAGAGTTATCGACCCGTCAGGGGGTAGCCCGTTGTCAGTACGGAGTTATCTTGCTACAATGATTTGCTGCACGTTTCTTACATGCCGCTAGGTGCCCGTATGTGCTCGGTAGGGATGCGCGGAGTGTTTGCGATAAGCAGTTTAGCTTGAGCTGTACAATGGGCGTATTTATACAGCCAAGACGATTACCAAGAGAAGACTATGCTGCTCTACTGGCCCAATAACCTGCAATACATTATATCAGGTTTAGTTATGAGTACAACCATACTTTGGCGTAGCTTAATATCTATTTTTATATTCTCTCATCAAATCCTTCAGTGTTATTGTCTAATGTCTTCTTTGACTGGCATCCTAGAAGTTGGGTAGATGAAGCAAGTGTCAAACAACGACATTAGAATCCATGTCGAAACGTCGCCTATACAGAATAAAGAAGTTGTATATCCATAAAAATAGTCCTCACTCTTCAACTGTGTAATGGTAAGGTAAATTTGGAGTCTCTGTTCATTCGCCTAGATTTAAATAACGGGTGGAAATAGCAAGATCGGGAGACTGATTAGTTCTCTAAATGCGCAAGTCTCTCATGATGTACACTGATATCACCTCACTTCGAGAACATACAGTAGGTGTGCTTCTTCACTGGTCACAGTACCCGTATTGTAAATATTACCCAGTGACCACATTGAAATTACCCGAAACTTTCACAATGATGTCGCACTGAATGTGTCTTGGAACTAACGCTTGGTATTACAGGGAAGGAAAGTAGTAAAAAATGATAATCAGTAATACCATCGGATATTTACAACTCGATAGTAAACTAAGCTGACGTTTAAAATAACGGCCTTTGAAAATTGAAATATTTGAAACTGCATGAGACCTGTTGAGGCAGATTATTTTCTTTATCAGTGAACCCCTGGTGATCGGTATCGTAATTTGTTACAGCAGAAATAATTTCTCTTGTATTGATCGTCCATTTTGAAATGTAATCAGCCCTCAATGTCGATTCTCACATTGGTCTGGTTCGGCTACCAAAACAACCCTATCCTTCACTGTCCGGAAATAACTCAGACGCTCGATTGTTTTTCTTTGAAATTAATGGCAACTCACTTTTTTCTCATGCATGAAGAATTCTCCAGATTTATGGTGGTGGCAGTTGGTTTATATCTTATGCCCGAGCTTCTCTGCAAACTTTAGAGAAAGAGGAGAACGCGTCGTAACCCTTCATCTGAAAGACGTGGTTATTGCAGCGCATGAACCAGCGAACAGTTATATCACGATTGTGTAGTATCTCGCTTACATCCATGCTTGTCCCGGAAACGTATTCAGCGGCATTTCAAGTCTTGTGTTCAAGCTTTACAAACTTTTATATACGAGGGAATATATGTGTAGGGAATGTTTCCATCATTCTCCTTGAGAACATTTTGTAGTGTGGTGTAAATGCTCCGCGACACATTATCTCCCAATTATCTGTGAGATATATAACAGTTGGAGTATTGTATAAACAACCAGGTATTCATGACGGGCTCTGATACACAAAAAGGGCACCAGGTAGTAAGCTGAAACAGAAGCTAACAGAAACGTGTATTTCAATGGTGATGTATTTCATACGGGTGTCAAGTCTTGGGCTGTGGGTTTTGGATTTTTTTTTGCCCAGTAACGTTTTAATATCGTTATTATTTTTTTGGTCGATGATATATATATATATAAACTCTGTCAAAAAAGAAACGCAACCCCTGTATTTTAGAGATTTT
>VKKT01002329.1:40482-54024 GCA_008038995.1 Haliotis laevigata | reverse complement strand
GCTTAGACGATCCGCAATTATACAACTTTGTTTGGATGATATTCGTATAAAACGATTGTAACAAGATATGTTTCCTGTCAACATATATGACTGATGTGAATAAAAAATGTGGGAAAAAAAACAAACTTTTGCAAGAATAATTTACATAAACTGAGTAGAAGTCATTTATTGTGATATTTTGCAAACATCTTGGAAATCATCTTCAGCTACGTGTACATAATTTTCTTTCATCTTTCCGTTGATTACTTATGGAATGACACCTGACTAAGCACCATAAGTACAACTTTTAATCTATCCCCTAGACTCTATTGTTCGTTCATGTCTAATATATGTTTGTTTGAATAGTTGCAGTTTTCTTAATAACCATCGGAAAATTGAATGGAAATTATGTGTATGTATCTGAGATGATTTCCCAGCTCGTAGATAAGTACTGAAAGCAATTCGACCGAAACTAAATTTATGAAAATTATTCTTGCAAGAGTTTATTAACATGCAAGTCTATGGGAATTGCACTAATGATGACTCACTTATGTCCAACTACTGTAGATCAAGTGCGTACCTTGGTCAAAACCTGTCAACGTGAGGCACTCGACAACTTTCAGCTCTCATTTCGATTCGATGCAAAATATTCAGCCTGGCGACGTGAAGCCCATTAAAAGATATACACATGGAATAAACTATCGCAATACGTGATTCTTAACCCCCGTTTAGCCATTTATATTTTTTATATCATAGTTATGTTTGTTTGAATGATTAGTTTTACCCTTTTATTCAGATATTGATTTAGATATGCATGTGCGTCGAACAAAGGCGAGCATTACTTGCAATACGTGAGCCCGTCATTAAGCAAATGTCAAGTTTCAGTAAACTGTGCTCATAGATCGATAACTTGGAAAATTAATTGATTTCATTGTTGATATACAAAGATTGGACTCCCTCAACTGTAACTGCTCAAAGATGGCAAATTATTGGTATGCGGAATGCAGGCATGTCATTGAGGGCTATTGCAAGAGACTATCACGCTGATGACTAGAAAACGTCAGCAAACTAACGACGTTAAGGACCTACAGCAGTAATACAGGGAGGGTAGAGCCCTTCTCTAAATCACAAGACTTTTCCGTTTATGTCAAGTGGCTTGTTAAGAACAAAGTGACTTCCATATCGACTATTGTCCAAGACAAGAATCACCTAAAATCGGTCGGGTATAGAGACAGACGACCTAGCACACTTCCGCTCCAGAGTACAAAGCAGTATCACAAGCCTAGTGTAAATGTTGGGACACGTAGCGTTTGGTGGGGCTTCGCTGAAGGTGTTGGGTGCCTCTCACATGACTGTAAACTTGACCTTGCGACGATCAGACAAAATGTGAATGACAACAGTACATCACTGCCATCCTAGACAGGGTTGTTGTACCACATGTCGATGACTATTCCCTGAACACAAGGACAGTCTTCATGAACGCCAATGTTGGGGCGGGGGGTTGGGGTTCAGCGACGTAAGTTAATACAGCTGGCGGAGGTTTCACCAGATACTGACAGTGTGCTCGGTTATTGAAACTTATGTGATTTCTTCACTGTTTGTCAGAATCTTATCTTCGCACTTGCTAACGTCATAAGACTTGCTTCTCTGAATACAATACAGTTTTTGCGGTTAGATTTGCCATTTAATATTCATTCAAAGTAAGTTAAAATGAGGTTGGGATAAGTTCCTTTGCTATGATTAATGATAACAAATTGATACTATGAAATATATTTGGTGTTGCGATGCTTTTGCCATGGGTATTTTTGGGCGGTCTTACTCTAGGCCTACTCAAGATGCTGCGGCTGTGCCCTCTTCCAAACACATTGTCTCGAAGGTGTTTGTTCCTGAATGAATGTACGGACTTCACGACATGGTCGCCCAAACACTCCCGACACAAAACAACTGTCGGCCTCAAGACTGATTTGGTTGCATACATACAAAATGTGAACATTTAAAGTCCACCAGGACTGTAGCTTAAAACCTCGTGGATAGGTCCGGTTACCTTTCCCTATAATAATGGCGACCTCCTCTCTTGTAGGTTTGACTCACACAATATCCGAGCCGTCTCGAGTTTCTTCCTTGAGTGGCATTTAGAAATTGTGTGATGAACAACAGGGAAAGTTCTGTGAATATTCTTGAATTAAAGAAGATGTGTATCCAAAGAACTCTTCCTGTTGTTCGACTAGAGTTTGTTGATTGTCACACGTTCTGTATAGAGTTATTTAAAAGACTCGGGCGACCAAACTGATTTTCTTTGCTCAAACTGGTATCCCCCTGGGTCGGACAGGATATACAGGAGATCGAACAACCATGAACGTTGATTGCACAATACAGATACCGGTGTTGGTGTGACTGACCTACTGCAAGGCCGAAATTCAAAGAGCGGCTTTTGTTATGGAAGGTTCCTTATAGTTATTGTGAGTACTACATCTGGCTGCGTTAAAAGTAATTGAAAAAAATGTCAAATAAAGACATTTCAGCGTCGCTGCTGCCATGTTTGCACATGAATACCGGGAACACATTATTAATGCATATACACAGAAATGTAAACAATGCTTATGTTTGGGTAGACATCAGCTCGTTTACGAAAGTAATTTGTTTTTTGTTTACGTTTAACCACCTGTGTCCCAATGTGCCGCTCGCCGCTTCTATCAGAGTGGTTGCTAGGTGCAAGTGTACGGAGACAAGTCAGTGCAGATTGTTTCGCAATCCCTTCTGCTGAATCTAATCGTCCTGCTGGAAGTATTTATTCAATTGAAAAATTATTCTTTCCAACTTAATAGCAATCTGACCTTGTATTTCGTCAGCTGTTGCCGTATACTACTGAGTAGCCATTATGTATGTGGGCGTTTTAGAACACAGCAAAACGCGGATTGAACACACACCAAGGGAATAATTAAACGTGGCCATTCAAACTTTTATATACGTTCGTTTTTCGCGAAATATTGTCCACTATATTTTATTCATCCAATATCCATATTCACATCATTCAGATCTTGCAATGAAAGACTTGTCTTGTATATATCAGAAGGTTTTTTTTGATAATTTTAACTAATCATTCAAATTAATTTAATGGTGCCAGAGAAAACCTTCTGGGTATAGTGGGGCTCATTGACGCCCACCTTGCTGGGTGCTTATATAAGGCATTTCTGTCTTGACCTTGACCCGAAGCATTTATTTATTGCAGTAATGTTGTATGCATGTTGCTAGTGCTGAAAGTGCATGCAAACCTCATTTATCACCTAGGGAATAAAAGTATCGATTTGTCCAGTTGTTAAAGAAATTGATTTGCCATTATTTTTTAATTCTCGTAGAATATTATCGGCAATAGAATGGGAATATATGTCACAATAGGATCCTCGTTAACCATGGAGGGGCACTCTAGGAACACAGTGCTCTTCCCCGAGTCGCCATCCAGCTATGGTTGAGCGTATGACACTTACCATGGAGCACACACGTCAACTCACACCAACATCAGCAACAACAGCCAGCAGCTCAAACTTCCGATAAGGTGTAAATCGACCGGTGCAAGATTCATGGTCAATTGTTCTTATAGCTATTCATCCATGTCTTTTCCCACAGAAATGCAGTTGTTTATGTGTTTATTTCCAGCTTGTTTGACGTGGCATTCGGCAGTTGTAGTTGAACGAAGACAGGGTGGGCACAGATTTCTGACATTTAACGTGATGCATATTTACGATCTGTCATTGTTGTAGTCTGTCGCGATATTCATCCGATTAACATCCTGGGCCTCCTTTCATAAAGCACGAAGGTGATCGTAAGTCACTAAGGTAACCTTAGCGTAATGTTAATGAATGGGAGTTAAGGTTAACTTTTAGTAAAGGTTACTTCGTGAAAGGGACACGTGGAGATCCGGGTTAGAATTGGTCTTCAGTAACCCATGCTTGTCGTAAGAGGCCACTAACGGGATCGGGTGGTCAGACTCGCTGACTTGGTTGACACATGTCATCGGTTCCCAATTGCTTAGATCGATGCTCATGCTGTTGATCACTGGATTGTCTGTTCCAGACGGGATTAATTACAGATTAAAAACTGGAATATTGCTGAGTGCGGCGTAAAACTAAACTCACCCAAACACTTCGTGAAAAGAGCCCCTGCGTCCTGATGTCAACTTCAGTTGCCAGGTGTGGCAAGGATGGATATCTACTGCGGAGAGTCAGAGCCAGGCAAGGTTGGCTAACGCCACAGAAATACAAGCATACACAGACAAACCAATGACAGAAAGCGTCTGCTAAAAGCCACGACATCGCATACGGTTGGAAAGAGGAGTTGGGGGGAGAGTTTTCCCAATATCCCATGCTTCTCGTAACTTCCAACCAGAATGAGGATCGGTTGGTAACCCGGTTGACTGCAAGTTACAGTTGCAAGGTAACCCGGTTGTAGCTCATTCTGTCAATCACTATTATGTTTGATTATATTGGTGACTACAGTGTAACCTTGATCACTCACAATTCCACAGATCCATGAAGATCCGGGTAAGAATTTAGTAACTCTTGCTTGGCGTTAGAGGCGACTTTCGAGATCGGGTGGTCAGGCTGGCTGACTTGGTTGACCCATTTATCGTATCCCAATTGCGTAGATCGATGCTCATGCTGTTGCTCACTGGATTGTCTGGTCCATACCTGATTATTTACAGACCGCTGCCATATAGTTGGACTATTGATGAGTGTGCAGCGTAAAACTAAACTCACTCACAATTCCACACAAGTGTTCAAAGTGTCTAGTGACTTATTACAATACAACATGCTCCTCTCGGGGAGTTACGGGTGTATGTCGTTATCAAACACCCATGACGTCACTGCTAGTGGTATATACAATCACAATGCTGCCCTGTATGCTTCTCACGGCACGAGATGTCAGGAGCAACACGGCTCACGGGAACCTTAATAAGCAGGCTGTCCCACCTAGAACTGACTGAGTTTAGTTTTCGCCGCTTTTAGCAATATTCCAGCAATATCACGGCGGGGGACACCAGAAATGGGCTTAACACATTGTGCCCATGTGGGGAATCGAACCCGGGTCTTCCCCACCTAGACGCCATAGACATAAGGGAGAAAAAAGATTACTTGCCTATCAGTTTGATTGCAGGTGTTGTGAGTATTTTTGATTCACTTGACAATATCGACCGATTCCTTTTGAGACAATTAACATGGTTTACCGGTTCGGCGTCTATTTATGTGGCGTTGTCAGGTTAATGGGTGAGTGAGTTGGGTTTTACGCCGCTGTTAGCAACATTCCAGCAATATCACGGCAGGGGGACACCAGAAATGGGCTTCACACATTGTACCCATGTGGGGAATCGAACCCGGGTCTTTGGCGAGACGAGCGGTTACCCCGCCGCCCCGTTGTCAGGTTAAGCTATGGCTAATTTCACAGCATGTAATTAGCGCTGGAATATAATGATTAAATCAAGATTTATACCTCGACATAATAGGGGCAGTCATGTGTCAGTTTCTTCCTTGTTGAGAATAAGATTACTTGTACATGAAACTCCGGCATGACGTTCAAACACAATTACGAATTGGCACGTTACGGACAAGATTAAAGGCATAGGCACATTGTTAGTGCAAAAGAATATCGAGTCTCAACTATCCTCAAAAGCCAATTCCATGTGGCGTAAAAAGAAAAGTGGCTGTGGAAAATGTGATTGATTGATTGATTGTTGTTAAACGCCGCACTCAATCCAAGACCAATTCCAATCCGGATCGTCTCGGGTCTGTGGAAAATGTATGATTGGATCAGTACAAAAATGACACAAGGAGTTCGCGAAATGCGGCACATCAATAAACTCAACTGAGGGAATATGCTTGGGAATCGTCAATTACTCATTGCGCTGTTTCGATACCTGTCGGGATTCTTACTCAGAATATCGGTCGTACTTGTGAGTTGACTCACAGGGAGTGAGTCGTTCCTAGTGGTTCAGTTTCCCGTTTGTCTGGCACGGATTTCAATATTTTCACTGTAACAAGATGTGTATAGATCAGGCGTACAATCCTAAAAAACGTTATTTTCCCAAGTTTCGAAGCTTTTAACACTTCGGGTCATGTTTCCATTCTAAACACGTTCAGGACCTAAATATATAAACATTTAGCTACATGTGGTTATCCCAGTATTACGCAGGGCATGTCATATACGCCACAATCTTTGGACTATTACCCATGCATATAGATATTAAATGAATATAAATCTAGACATCTTTTGTTGTAGGTTTTCTGTAGTTGTGTCTGGGATGTAAAAGAACATACAAAGATTAACATTGTTAGAAATAAAATTTACTGTTTTACATAAACATATCAATTAATTCTTGGCAGTACATGAGCATTACATATACTTCACCATACATATCCATCGAAGATCGAATCAGATGTTCGTCCTTTGTGTTTTATATATCTGAGATTTCACTGAAGTAACTGAATATTCTAAGGTTGTGAAGTAGGTAATTATTTTCTGAACGTAGTTATATGCATGCATGAGTGTTTCTTTGTCAATGCAATAGCAATGGCAGTGTGACTGTGACAGATATTTTTCTTAATTCAATTCATTTGACAATTAAATTTTATAATAATGATGGTATAGGCATATTTATAATGCGCCTAGTCCACACCCTGAGGCATGCTCATAGCGCTACAGATTATTTACACTGGAGTATTTACAGCTGAAAGTATAAGTAATATACTGAGAAAAGGTGGGTTTTAAGTCTGGACTTTAAAATGTCAATTGTGTCAGAGTTTTTAATGGCTCTTTGGAGAGCTCCAAAGCACAGGTGCAGAGTAAGAGAACGATCGGTAACCAAAGGGTTTCAGTTTGTAGGATGGGATGACCATAGTGGAGCGGCTAAGCAGATAAAATGTGCATTTAATGATAAAAGCATGAAACTTTGCACATTTATWGACTGATGCATAGTGAACATTTTAGGATATGGAGGCACTCAAAATGATTTAATTTGCGCATGCGCAGTAGATAAATGATATTTTGCCTTTTCTGGCTCCCGTTATAACTTTGGGTCTGCCATCAGTACAATAATGGGACGACTATTTTTTAAAAAGTACTGACCCAAAATACGGGTGAAACATCTTCAAAACATAGCTGAGTCAATGTTATGAACACTGGCTCTCGCACCAGTGCATGTACATGAGGACTGTTTGCACTTGCATTGGTTGTTACACCCCTTTTTACTGACACGATACCAACTCCTGACAAGATTCTGGTGTAGTGTCGTCCAGTAGGGAACATACTGCCCACTTTTCTTCTGTATCCAACCCCACTCACTTGGAGATGGGAGTTCAGGCTGTGGAAGAATGACTGACCCCACACATGACCTGCCTGGTAAGATGCCCTTTTGACATGCTGTTCATGTGTTGATGGGATGGCATGAATTGAGTTTTACTTCGCAAATAATCTCAAACAAAAGTGATTGAACATAAAAAGAAACATATTCCCAAAGCATTCTTCCATGATGGTAGGGAAGGAGCAGTTGCAATATAGTGCTCTTACTTCGTGTGGGTTGGAAGCTGAAGGAGGTTCTAAGCCTACATCTCTGTGTGCTCGAAGTATCACTGATCTCATCCAGAAGGATATCTAGTTGATTTGGATACTTCTACTGTGATATCTCTCATGAGCGGGATAAAGAGTCGTCTTAACTTCTGACGTCTGGTGCTCGTTCTACATAGAGAGATGCGTGGGACTCTGACCAGACGCAGTGATAAGTCTACATAGATTGATGCGTACGACTTTAACCAGATGCGCGACTATGCTTGTCGTAAGAGGTGACTAACCTGATCGGATGGTCGGGCTCGCTGGCTTGGTTGACACATGCCATCAGTTCCCAATTGCGCAGATCGATGCTCATGCTGTTGATCAGTGGATTGTCTGGTCCAGACTCGATTATTTAGAGACCGCCGCCATATAGCTGGAATATTGCTGAGTGTGGTGTAAAACTAAACTCGCTCACTCACTCACTCTAACCAGATGCAGTGATAAGTCTTCCTTATCTTCATTGCCAAATATTAAAGATAATAGTGGGATATAAAACTGTCGGTCTGGCTGATTTTTGGCAATAACATCAAAACGGAGACCAAGATGCACGGATGCATTGGGACCTTTATCAAATCTAATGAGGCTGAGGTCTATATAATGGAATTCTGACATTCTGGGTGAGTTTGGAGCCTTCACCATGGTGATGACAGAGCTGAAGGGCGCTAAAATTGACCCCAGTCTTGAGATTCTTGAAGTTCTGAGGTTGTATATCTGCTGGAATCCCCTTACTTCTGTCAAATTGGTCAAGACTCTTCGACTTATCATCATACAGGCTTCTGGTAGATCTGCATAGAGACCGGGAGACTTCTGCTCTGCTGGAATAGCCGCGCCTGGTCAAAATCTTGATATTCCCCATGCGTGCAGATCGAAGACACTCGGATTTTTATGCTTCTGCTTCATGTGAGGATAAGTGAGAAGCTTTGACCAATCTGGAAGTGTGAAAGCCGGATTGCCTGCTAGCTCGGTGAGTTGGCTGTCCTGGTCTTCAAAGACTGATTGGACAGTCGAGGGGCCCAGTGGCTAATGGCTCGGATAACTGCCTAACCTCAGTGATTGATGTAAAGTAGCTTCTCTTCTGGAGACCACAGCCCTGAGGTTACATCTGTGTCGAGGTGCTCCCCAATCCTGTAGAGACGCATCTACATACAGATGCAGGTTGAAGTTTGGCACGCCCAGAAGGTCCTTGTGCAGACCATTGATTTCCTCGTCCACCATTGGAGATACTTTGGTAGGTGATGTGGTAGCAGCAGTCAGGCTAGAAACCTCTGGATGGGTCGTAGTTGCAGTCTGCCCCTCTTCGTGAGTGATTGGGATGACGTTGGGCATCAATCGTAGCGTGTATTTCAACTGACGTTTGAGTATAACGGCTTGTTGAAGTGATTTAATGCCATTGTCTAGGGAGAAGGTGCATCAAACTACCCTGTTGTGCAGGAAGCTCACGATGGAGCTTGGTTACGCATGTGAATAAGCACGGGCCCTGAAATTGCCAAACTGTAGAACCCTCCACTGGTATTTTTGATGGTTGAACAGGAATCGTTGATACTTCCTGGACCCTGGGTGGATTGGCATATGCAGATAGGCATCCCTTAAATCCATGCTTGCCAGAAAGTTGTCCTGTCTTATTATCTGCTTCAGCTGTAAAAGGTAGAGAATTCTGAACCTCTCTGTCCTCAATACATGATCATTGTTGAACTTCTTCATATTAGTCTGGACTTTTCCAATAAATTGTTCTTGGGAACCAAGAAAATTGGGGAGCAGAACCCTGGGTCGAGTGCCTCTTGACGTTTATTGCTTCTTTGGATAGAAGTGACTCCATCGCATCTGTGAGCTTTGGGTGTAGGGTTTCTGCGTAATGTATCTGCGGAAGATAGAGTGGAGCGGTGGCGTCGTGTTCACTGGATGGATGATCTATTCCTTAAGATTTTCTGTGATGAATGGGCCTTCCAGAAGGTCCCACTTTGGCCAATACTTCCTTGTCGACGTAGTAAGGTGAGTCCCGTCGATGCTGAGCAGATCTGGTTGGAGATAGACTCCTGGTACCTTTCCTGGTTGACCATGGACAAAAGCATACATTCTTTGTTGGACTGTGGATATTTGAAGTGTGATATCATCGTCTTGTTGATAGATCTGGACATGGTGAGGACCAGGAAGACTCGTCTGATAATAGTATCAAGCTGAGCAAGCAGGGAAGACCCTGCATTCTGGTAGCTTTGGTTCTTGATGACTTGCAAAGTTGCTCCAGTTGGTGGTAAGGTGAAGGAGAACAATCATTCGATGGGGAAGCTATGGGTAACCCGTCTGCAACCCAAGTTAACTGGTATTTATCATCGTAGATTGATGTTGGCCCTTCATGATACGGTTCTAACACTGTTGGCACTATTATAAGAGTGTGAAGAGTGACATGCTTGGTCAAGTGCATCAGCTGCACATACGCAGCTGGGAATGTGTTGGGGTGAGATGTGTTTTTTTCTATTGAAGGGGAACACAAGCACTTGATTTTTCACTACTTTTCGCAAATGAGATCAGACAAGCAATTAGTATGAGTCAGAATGAGTGTATGCATTTAAACAGTTGATATTTACCATTAAACAATAAAACCAATTAAGCATGATTTGTACCGGAAAATATGACTGCTCCCTTGCGAAAGACAATCGGAAGTATCTCCCTTGTTTGCCCTTGAACCATGAAGTTGGGGAATAATCACATAGATTTTGATTGTTAGACATGGTTAGACTGAAGAGACCTGGAGAGATCTGACGGACGAAATGCTTTCAGGAGCTGGGTGTCATCAGCATAGGCATGGTGAGAAACTGTGTGGTCTATAGAAATCTTTCCGACATATCCTGTATACAACACAAACAGGATCGGACCAAGGACTGATCCCTGTGGCACACCAGTTGTGATTACAGCGCCTATAAATCTCTCACTACCAATGACAACAGATTGCTGTCGGTCAGACAGATAAGACGTCACCCACTGAAGGACAAGGCCTTCAAGTCCGTACTGTTGTTTGAGCCTGGACAAGAGTCTATGGTGGTCAGTTGTGTCGAAGGCTGCAGAGAGGTCCAACAACACTAGAGCAGCAATTCTACGATCATCAACAGCACAACGAAGCTAATTCGTCACTTGCGGTAAGGCAGTCTCCGTACTATAGTATTGCCGATACGCTGACTGGAATTCATCAAACAGAAGATGTTTGGAGAGATGGTCTTTCAGCCTGACATGCACAGCCTTCTCAGTTATCTTGGAAATGAAGGATAAATTTGAGAAAGTCGAAAGTTCTGAAGATTCTGAAGGTCCAGATCAGGGTTATTTTCAGCAGAGGTTTGACTACAGCGTGCTTGAATCTGTTTGGAAATACACTACTCTCCAAAGTTGGGTTTACAATTTTGGAAATGCTTGGCAGCAACAAGTCAAGATATTGAAACAGACGTTTAGTTGGTATGGGGTCAGAGTCGCAGGTGGCAGGCTTCGAAGAGCGGATAATTGATTCAATGGCCTTGTGGCTGAAGGACGCAAACTGTGTTAGTGGATCGCCTGTGAAGAGAGGTTCACTGAAACACCTATCAACTTCCTGGACTGAAAGTCATTGTCGAATGGTATCAATCTTTGAGATGAAGAATGAGTTGAACGCATCTGCGAGTTCAACCTGATTTTGTCCGGGAGGTAATCTATCACCATCACCTCCCTTACCAGCAGGGTATTCATAAACCTGTAAAGGAAGCAGATTTCCCCATACTATCCTCCATACTGTGAGGACAATACTTCCTTTTAGCGGAGATGATTAAAGAGGTGGTAGCATTTCGGCACTTTTGATCCATCTGCCTGTGAATTTCCAGGCGTGTTTTACGCCACTGTCGTTCTCTTCTGCGCCGCTGAGTCTTAGAGTGACGAATCGACTCGTACCACGGAGCGTGAGGGCGGAGTATCACCTTCTACTCAACTGCCGGAGCATGTTTGTCTAGAAGAGATGTGAGGGTGTGATGGAAGTGCTCAACATGGTCCTCAACATAAGGGGGGAGGATCAGTGAGGAGGTTTGAATTAACCAAGTCAAGTCTGAAACTATCTTGCTGAATCTTCTTGATGTTTCGACACATCAAGATTGAATGCTTGTTGTTTGGCTTAACTAAGTCAATAGTAAAGAAGACATTGAAGTGGTCAGACATCTGGCGATCGATGACTTCAACGTCTTTGATAATACTGCAGCTGCTGTGTGTAATAATCCAGTTGAAAATGTTGCTAGATTTGTGTGTGGCGACAGACACATGCTGGGTAGGGGAATAATTATTCAGTAACTGGATGTGTTTCTTGACTTCGGACTTCTCGTGAGCATTGAAGTGCACATTAAAGTCGCCAAGAATTACTGTGTAGTATGTATTTTTAGTGTGTTGCAAAGAGGATAGATAAATCTGGAAGAAAGTCATTGTTTTTTTAGTTTTTTTTAGCAGAGGGTTGAGGTCGGTAGATACACACCAGGCTGAAGGTAGCCTGTCCAGAAGTTATCACAACGTTCATGTTCTCAAAGGATTTAGAACTGTTTCCTGAGTCACTACGACGAACAGTGAGGGATTTCCTGTAGAGAATTGCGATTCCGCCTCCACTTGCGTCAAGCCTACGGCAGTGGAGGAGAGAATGTGACATTGGTGTCATTTCAGCTATTTTAGCTTCATCACCCGTGTTCCTTAACCACGTTTCAGTTAGATGTGCACATCTATATCATAGTCAATGATCATATCAAATATGTCAATAGGTTTGTTTCTGGATGACTGAGCATCCCAGAGTCACATTTTAAGAAATGCTGGAGGCTTTGTAGGATGCACCTGAATGAGATAACTATGGTTAATCCCACGAGACAACAGTAAGTTCAGACTCAATTAGGGACAACATTTTCACAGATTGTTATTTCCAAGGAATGTTCCTACCCGCTGGACTACCTCTCTTGGTTTTGTTGCTGACAGAAACCCCAGCATCACGTCATATGCTCACAAGTGTAGGGTCAATCCGATAACAGAAACCCAAGCATCACGTCATATGCTCACAAGTGTAGGGCCAATCCGATAACAGAAACCCCAGCATCACGTCATATTCTCACAAGTGTAGGGTCAATCCGATAACAGAAACCCCAGCACAACGTCATATTCTCACAAGTGTAGGGTCAATCCGATAACAGAAACCTCAGCATCACGTCATATTCTCACAAGTGTAGGGTCAATCCGATAACAGAAACCCCAGCATCACGTCATATTCTCACAAGTGTAGGGTCAATCCGACCTTGAAAGTGACACAAGATGGATTGCTGTGGCCAGTTGGCTGATTGACAGACAAAGATCTCACCTGCTATAGAAACAATGGGTTGCAGTTGATTGGTACTCATTGTAGTCCAGCTGTTAATGTTATAAAACGGCATTTGATGTATTGTTCATTGTAGAATAAGTTGTAACAATGAATTTAATAACTTTTGGAATTATTTTGTAAATCATTTATCAACAATGTTTAGCGTGATACCCTGTGATATGCAATTCGTCGTTATTTTATTAAAACCATTATTATGATATTCGATGATACCACCTTCGTCGTAAATATGTTTAGGTTATGTGGATCATATTGAAGTGTTTATGTTATTAGGAATGCGTTATCAAGTGCACTTTGTAGTCAGAATGTTCAGTATCGTGTTTAGATGGTATTCTACTCTGTTAGACGACAACTCATTTAATGTACCCTTAACGAATTTAGATACAACCCCCCATAAGTGTCTCTGTTTAGGATGTTATCGCATTCCTAAATACGTTCAGATCTAAATAAGTCTTGTGTGTGTTTACACTGTACAACCCATGATCTACTAGATGTGTTTGGTTTGTTGTTTAAAGCTGCACTCAGCAATATTCCAGCTATATAACGGCGGTAAATGATCGAATCTGGACCAGACAATCCAGTGATCAACAGCATGAGCATCAATCTACGCA
>VKKT01002328.1:125070-140074 GCA_008038995.1 Haliotis laevigata | reverse complement strand
TTTCTGGAACAAGTCTCTTTAAACCTCCATTTTCAAGAAAACACACGCAGATGTATTTCTCTTTTAGACCATTGTCGCAATAGAAATAGAATCACTAAACTGATCTCCGAAAAGTATTTTTATGAAGCAAATCATATCATACAGAAGTTTTAGATGAATGCCCTTATGTGTCTATGTACTGTGTGTGCCATCTGTGTAGATGCTTAAATGAATGCACCACTACGTTCAGTATCTCCAACTCTTGTTCCAAGCAAGCTATCATGTTTAGTCTCTTAAGGACGCCAGATGCTTAGTCGGATAATACCGGTCATTCAGCGACAAATCTCTGCCCATGAAAGAGAGGGTCAGTGTTTACCCAGGTAGCTATAAGAGAACGCGCACCTGTGGGGATGTAAATGGGGGACTCGATGGGGGACAGCGAGGGACGCCAGGAATGCGCGGACATTCATCGCAGCTACTCAAGTGTACACTCACACGCACTGGAGTACTTTACAGGGACCACAAACCCCTAATTATTTCCGTAAACCTTTCTTAATTATATACCAGCTTCAGTGCACTCATGCCTTCTATACGACTTAACTGTTGTTCAACTAAAGCTCCTCGGGATATGATGAAGGGATGACACACAGCTCTGCATCAGAAACAATGCAATCAGCGATGAGGACAAGCACAGGATAATATGACACTCGCGGTTAATTGAATCCGACATCTGTACAGCGAGGATATAACTTTCTCTTTGTTGTTAATATTAGTCAGTTAATGATCATGTTTTTGTTAAACAATACACTCTGTGTTATTAGAATACACAGCGATCCCAGGTTATCAAAGCACTATGAAATCTGTGTGACATTATTATGACTTTACATTGCCTATTTTGCGTCGACATCAGCAAGCAGCGGATTTTACAAAATGATATGACAGGGAAGGGTTATCAATGGTAGGCGATATTCCATGCTTGGTATCCCGAGATGACTAGCGGTGTTTTTGCACCATAACAGTAACGTCACCTTGTGACTAAATTAATTTACATACAGCTTTAACACTTCAGTCTAATTGGGTTTTGTAGCGTAGAGAATTGTAAAAAGTAATTTTCCGGTGAAAGGAATCCGAAACGGATACTGTTAATTGAGTTGAAAAACAAATTGTCCTAAAATATTTGTACACATCAAGACATCATTGCAGCTTTCTCACGGAACCATTAAACGAACCTGTCAGAGAAAACGCAACATGTATACCAAAAAAACGTTAGGAGTTTAAAACCATTCATATATATCTATATTGTTGTATACGTGTAATAAGTGTGTAAGATTTCCGAATAGGATATTCCAGATGATAATATTTAATGAGGTTATTAAAGAAAGTACTAATCTGTAATTCAGATCCTGAAACACATACACGTACATGTACATTCATTACAGTGAACGCAAGCCTATTGCAGCTGGCAATTTCTACTGTTTCTGAACATAAAGATTGTCTACGGGTTAAGTTGTATAATATTTTAAAGAGATAATTTCTCAACTTTATTGTCAAATGCGTTATATACGAGACTAGTTGCTGGCCCAATACACGTACAACGTATTTAACAGCGTGTGTACATACAGGACAAGTCATCGCATGGCGTAGATCGATGCCCATGATGTTGATGGTATGGATGCCTGGGCCAGACTCGATGTATCACAGACCGCCACCATATAGCTGGATAACTGCGGCGTCAAACAACAGACAAGAACAAAGCTCCATTGCTATTTACTTTGTAGGTAAAGTATAACAGACTGTACAGTCCGTCGTAATTGATCCTATAGCGACCTGTGTAACCTTCTGGTACCCGACTGCCAGTTCGGTTGAATTTGTGATCACCTTTGTTTGGTTCTGTCAGATAGTTCAGTTCAGACGAATGGTTCAGTTAATTATTAAATGCTGCATAACTGAATGCGGATGTGTATCCATATATCACCTATATTCCACAAAAGCAGCAGCTACGTTACTTGACGCGTTGTTTTGTTCATGACTGGTCACAACAACACACCAAACAACACCGACATTATAGGCCATTGTTAAAGAAAACGACCCGTTTACAACGATCCCTCTAGATCTGTGCAATTAAAGGAATTAAAGTCTTAAAAACAGGGTCAACATATTGGACAATTCCTTAAGTGAAGGTTGGACTTCAACCGTTGTTAATCATGGGGCATTACGCGTTGTCCACTCATGCCACTGTTCTGAATCTCGCCATGGGGAGCAGAGCCTCGGGTGGACAATGCCTAGTGTCCCATTCAACAGTGGTTCAAGTCCTCGGGAGGCGGACTATCCGCAGACATGCAGTGCTCTTCTTCCATATGACAACAACTATCTAATCTGGAGGTAGTGTTTGCGAGGACACCTCGAGTGGTCGGGCTGACAACTCAAAAGACACAGATATTTCAAGTAGGGTTGTGAAGGGGGTGTTGTCTTTCTGATTTACCTCCGACACACCCCTCTGATCTCTGCTTTGTGTCCTCTAAGCAAGCCAGCTTTCAATCTCTGGTCTCTGATGATTCCATCAATTTATCTACCCGTGACGTCCTACTTTCTTTGTTTCCCACAATGCATTAACAGAAATGGCGGCGTGTCTCGCGCCGGGCACGCTCAGTGAACATGCTCCTCCCACAATGCAATATGACAGGACAATATCTGTGTATATGGTTGATAACGCCCCGGGTCGAAGGGGGGCAGCCTTCTGTCCGGTATCATACCGCGATGTACAATACATAACACCCTGTATGTTATTAGATATGAAACGCCTGACAAGAGGGGTTGGCCCACGGCTAACTCCAGTGCACCTGTCATCGTAAAACTGCAAGCATCACGAAACATCTTCCAGGAGGTCCGTTGGACTAGGGGTTGACTTGACAACCGCTATATTCCATCCTGAAAAGAAACGGGGGTTATTGCACGTAAACAAGACAAGGCTTGACCTCTGTTGTTAATTCAATTTCATTGGAAAGAACAGTTAACAGACAGTTTTGACGTAAAGTATGGGTGAGCCCCAGAGTGTGTCAAATTCTCTAAGATGTCAGTATAACTTGAACTCAGTAAGTGAAGAAATTGGTCTGCGTGATACATGTATAAAACATAAGATTTCTCTCTTTCCAAACTGAAGCTACA
The DNA here is from genome assembly GCA_008038995.1 of Haliotis laevigata. Classification (NCBI taxonomy): domain Eukaryota; kingdom Metazoa; phylum Mollusca; class Gastropoda; order Lepetellida; family Haliotidae; genus Haliotis; species Haliotis laevigata. The sequence goes on along the minus strand of VKKT01002328.1, from coordinate 136,930 downwards.
CAGTGGGGGTTCGATTTTGGAATCAGGTTCGTGAGCGATTGAGGCTTTAACGTAATTGTAAGACTGCGATATATTGGTGTTTAAGACAAATATATTTGCTTTTAGTTGGATGAAATAAACAAAGTTATTTTACAAAGTGAATCGTTGATCCAGTTGCGTGCGGTCAAGTGAAGTCTATTGGTTCACTTTCGCATTGGAAAGCAATGATGTATCCTCTCCGATAGAGAACGTCTTTATACTTGACATGGTAAGCAGTATTTCTCGGAGTGCAGCAGACAACTGGCGCTTTGTTCCCGCGCTCTGTCACTAGGGTGCCAAATGTTATTGTTCTTCAGGTAACTTTATTGGGCAATCTTGAAAACTGTGTCCCTTGTAGCAGTTATTCATCATCCGTACTTGAGTTGGATGTCAGCCATGGCCAGCCCTTCCCCTTGTGATCAGATACAACACTGCCATCCTCAGACTCTCGCCATTATTGTCAGTCACAGTTGTCGGTGTCGGCATACGTTGGTGTTAATCGTTAATGACATGTCACCCATTCACTCATTTATTCACTCATTTACGTCGAACAACGTAATTAATCTGATGACGTAAACAACCACGCGTACACGTTTATCCCTCAGCCCGGAATGCGTGCAATAAATCACTTAATAGCTATTTAGTTAAACTTTCAAAAATAATAATACACGTGACCGAAACAGATTTCATTGGGAAAGATATGTTATTTTCAAGCTGAACGATAGGCACTCTCCATGTTTAAATGTTTTAACCACCCTGGCCGTATGTGTGAGAGACTTGTCAAACACTGTACCAAACGCACAACTACCTGAGTCTGTGACATATCAACCACTCTATGCAACGTACATCTACCCTGAATTCTTTACCCAGATATACTATGATTATTACACTGTACGGGTGTAAATGCATAAAGGAATACACATCTGATGTGTTATACCTAAACACGTTTAGAGTCTAAACACATGGAGTTAACTATCACCCTGGCAACACGCCACCTAAACACAATATCTCCATAACCTAAACATGTTCAGACTTTAAACGACAAAATGTACATCGTTGTGTATTATCCCATTTATCTAAACTTTATCAGAATTTTAACATATTTTATTTAAGTGCATAAGTAAATAAGATGTAATATGTGCTAAACACAGTTTCACTGGCACTTGTTATAACATATAGACCACCAGGACGTTCAACAAACTTGGTAAAAACATAAAAAATATTATATTCGTAAATCAAGCCGAGTTACGGGTCACAAGGAAAATTGACATGTGTAACAACAGTTTCCATCTGACAGACGGTAGCGTGATGGACGACGAAGCAAGAAGTCGATTCGTATCTTGCCGAGGTTCTACAAGAGTTATGTTCAGAAATCTGTTGTTGTTGTATACATATCATATAAGGAAAGGAACCCAAATACTCTGCATAACCCAGTACACGCAAACGAAAACCTGAAACGAATAGAGATTATACAATGCGCCCCCGTCATAAATTTCCTGATATGAATTTCAAGGGGGTAACACGGGTCAGTCCGGAATATGTTTAGATTCCGAACCTGTTTACACCCCAAACGCGACAGAGGTATTGGATAACGAACTTGTGCGCGTTAGTTTAAACAGAGACCATGTAATAGATAATACGATATGGTCTCTGGTTTAAAGGACATTTTATGCACAGACTATATTTTGTTGTTGTTGATTGTTTCAAATTTCGCAAACAGATAATATGCCGGTTATATGTCTTAACAGTTGAATTTATCTTCTTCCTTCCGCGGTTAGAATCGTATTTTACAAGCTCTCCCGTATTTTGGTCCTATGTCTTTCAACACCGTAGTTTTCAATATAGGGTGAACAGGTTTTCTAAATAAACACCGGGGCCAAGATTTTCGAAGCTCTCGTGGAGCTAAGATAGTCGTAAGTACCATACATTTAAATTAACTTACGATTATCTTAGCTCTAAGAGAGCTTCGAAAATCTAGGCCCATCTTCCTTCGCCTCACTTCTTGCTGGTAGCCTGACTTTCTAAGCTCTACTCATTCTGACAAAATGAACTGCAGCACAATATTCATGTTTGTTATCAGTTCTCTGTTAATGAGTCGTTACTCAACCAGGTCATCGACTTACAAATGAAGGCATCAGACCTGTAGAGGTTAATGACATTGTTTATATGGAGCCTCATTATCGCCAGCCAACATCTCCGCTCCACCCGGAGTATGTTGTCTGAGGGCGTCTCCAGCTTTAAGGGGGACTAGAGAGCAGGGGGAGTTTGGATGTCATCATTACTGGAGTTAAGGTGTCAACATGTCAGAATGTCAAACATCTGCGTCCAGCGTCTAGGCCGGTCATCTTCAGGTGCGAGGCCCTGGAATGACAATTACAGTCAAGGAAAAGATCATTATTACCTGTTTAACCAATGGCTATCTCCAGATGTTATTTTCACCATCTTGCTAAAACTCGGACAAACCCCTACTTAATGGGGATACCAACTTCTGCCGGTAAACGATACCCATTTACTGTTATGGAGAAGTTGCCAGGGGCTGGTCTGCCCGTCAACACATAAACAACCAGTGTCGTGACTATATATCTCACCAGACGACACTTTGACGATACGATGAAGCGGGCTATAGCCAACAGACGACATTCTAATGGCCATTGTCTTGAGGAATGGTAATTCCACCTTCAACAAGTAGGTCCCGTCCATATCATGAGTCACACTGAAATATGGGTACAGACAGAGAGCTGTTACCATGCCGTGATGCTATTGGTTCGTGTATCAAACATTGATATATTCAACAAATCTTCACAAGTTACAAGAAACTTGTGAGATGGTAAATTAGTCAATGTATAAATTACGACTCGATCAAATGTTCGACCAAAATTAGACGTACGGCATTCATTAGTCTGTGATACGGACCCTGAAACAAATATAGAAAACCCCTGCAATTCTAAAATAAGTGGCGAGTGCTGATTACTACGATTTCTGAAAATGAAGAAAGTCTCTGCATGGGCTCCTTTTTATAACATTTTATTTCTAAAATTTAGGAACCTCTTTTCTTTCAAATGAGTTATAAACGAGATGATGTTAGTCAAAGTATTCATGAAAAATGTATCTACCTGTGTAACGCCACACTCGGTAGCATTGACGCTGTAAACATCTGAATCTGGACACGTGAAACCAGTGATTGATAGCATGAGGACATCCCACCCGAAATCAGCAAGAACACCGAGCATGACCACCCGATACATTTAATTGCCTTGAACATTTAGCATGTTTTGCTGCGGACTTGGTCGTCACCATGGTGATTGGTTTACAGGTCTTGCTGCATGTAGGCTATACAAAACATGTTGACAAGGTATAAGCAAATGTTAATGATGACTTGTAGTATGAGAACGTGTAATCCCAAATATAACATGTGTGACCTGAACCATATAATTTTCCCTTCCCACCAGCCCTTTGTGTAACGTAATGATAAATGAAACAAGTCTTGATTTTCCACCGGGCCCGCATCCAATTTCAATATAGCTGCTTGTTTCTATCAGATCATACATTTACTTTTACAAAAAGTAGGGGAACCGGAACTTTCAATTTGGATAGGAAGTATAGGCGTTAACAAACGTTTCAATGAGAGACATCTTATGAACACACCACCATTTCTCTTTATCCCCACCCTGAAACACAACGTATAGGATGCATGTGCGCGATATCTTGCATTACACAGTTGTTAGTGTTTGTTTCTAGCGGTTTTGTTTGTTTGAAAATGAAAATCGTACACATGCAAATTTCACGTCATACACCAACCATCTTTCAAGAGCGATTACTGTACAAACAACTATGGCCATATGGAAGTGCAAATGGTGATTCACTCTCAAAACATTCATTATTATCATATCAACATTGATTGACTCCGATATATCTCCCAATTTTTTCAATGGTAAATTAAAATTGGAGTTACCCTACTTTTTTTAAGAGTATATATTCAGAAAATATATATACGTTATTCTAATTTCCCACCAGCATTCAGAATCATCATCCAGGTAATGGGTTGTCACTTGCACAGTGGGCTTACATGTGAACAAGCACGATAAAGGATGCACGTGGTGCGGTATCAATATTTAGCCCACACACCGCCAGGCCGATATTTCTTCTTCTGGCCTTTGTATAAGACTTCCGGGTCACTGGATGGTTGATACCAACATCTGCTGACGGAGTCGAAGTCAGAGTCTGGGAAACATTGATATTTGATACAATGATCATGTTCGACTCGCGTACCAATCAAACTGGATTCGAACTCAACCCTTGACACGCTGGCACGTCTCATTCCAGGGATTAGGTGTGAGCGGAGGGACAGATGGTGGGACTATCTTATCTTCATCTTTACTCTTAATGCAGATGCTGCCGTCATCACTGAGCGCGTGACAGCAACCCAACCAAAACATTAGATTAACTTATTTTAATCAAACTTCGAGGACCCCCGTCGACCTTACATGTAAGCGTGACACTGATTGGCTGTCTCGCGGCCAGTTTGTCACGTGACATCTGCCATAACGAGAACAGCACCGCTGGCTCCTCGTATCTCAACAAGTGGGATCAATTTATGATATGCACGGAAGGGTCGATTAGCCCCTAATTACCACACCTGACCCCTGCTGTGCGAGGGTCAACAAGGTCACATGTGAACGTGTTGCTGATTGAGATTTTACGAGACGGGCCTGATTTACAGTAAATGAGACACCGACCTTGAAGTAATGCCCTCACATACACAGTGGGTCTTGTTGGTGTGTTAACAATTCACTGAGTCACTCCAAATATTCACAAAAGGATTGTCTATTTCGATTTCAATGGTAAAGCAAAATATTATCCATACAAATGCGTCGGTCAGCGGAAAGTCAATGGACATAATTTACGAGGGCGCAAGGATAGTTACATTTAAGCATATCTTATGAACATGTTGAATGGGGAAAAGGTCGTCGCTTAACCGGGACAAGAAACCAAAAGCTTAATGTTATTTTCAACCACTGACATGTGAATCACTGAAATATTTTAATTATGGGTCATTACTTTTAAATACGGTTTTCAGTACATTATTTTCTTTCATTTGCGATTTCTGCAGGTGACTGAGTTTAGTTTTACGCCGCACTCATCAATATGCCAGCTATATGGCGGCGGTCTGTAAATAATCGAGTCTGGACCAGACAATCCAGTGATGAACAGCATGAACATCCATCTGCGCAATTGGGAACCGATGACGTTTCAACCAAGTCAGTGAGCCTGACCACCCGATCCCGTTGGCCGCCTCTTACGACAATCAATGGTAGCTGTAGGTCAATTCTAACCCGGATCTTCACTGGTCTTCTGCAGATGAGGAGATGTGATTAAATAGATGCATATACAGTTTGACTGGACCCCCCCAAAATCATGCCTAGACACAAGACAGTGTAAATCTCAGACTGTGAATTTAGGTGCACATTATTCATAGATGTGTTGCATCTGGTGATGTTCTTTCAACGGAATACTATACCATAGGTTTATGTCGGAATTTTGTGTGAGGGAAACCGTTTAGAAGCTAACCGTTCCTTTGGTATAGTGTGAACTATCGTCTCAAATGAATCAATGACAGACTTTCCATGACGTTACCCCGGCATCAGACTTGCTCATGGAGTGTCTTGCTGCCGCTCCCATGTGCTCAGTGACAGCAGTTTAGCATTGTCCTTTACGCATGTAGGAAGTGACGTATTGTCACCATACGTCTATGCTCACCAAACGTCTTTAGACTTGGTACTCTATTTATCTGTACAAATCTGTACTTATAAGGTTAAGGAAACTTTGTTCTCGAGTTATGCTAAGCGACAAGTCCTCTAGGTAAGCTCTCATCTATCCTTTACATAATATTTTGTATGTACATAAATACAGCCCATTGTCGTACCACAATACATCAATATTAAATAATATTTAACTTTATTTAGCACGGATTGTGGTCTGAAAGTAATAAATGTTCTGTTCTATTCTGTGATAGTGAGTGAGTATGGTTTTACGCCGCTTTTAGCAACATTCCAGCTATATCACGGCGGAGGACACCGGAAATGGGCTTCACACGTTGTACCCATCTGGGGAATCGAACCCGGGTCTTCGACGTGACGAGCTAACGCTTTAACCACTAGGCTATCCCATCGCCCCTGTTCTGTGGTAGAGAGGTGTCTTATCATTTACTTGACGATCCCTAAGAGATTGTCATGTTGATCCGTCATCAAAGAAGTGGAGATGTCGAGGGTTATATACATTTCCTGCCTCGTAATGTATCAAATGTAGAGCTTCACATCATTCGTGACCAGCTCGTGTTATTCCGATAGCTACAGGTTACGGAAAGGGGCGAGTGGTGACGAAAGCGCCTCCCACAGAGGTTGAGATGGACCTGGTTTGCCGTGAGCAAGGAAGCCAGTGTATACCATGCACAGTTGCAGATTTTCACGGTTTTGACATGTAGAATTGACGTACTGGAAGAATTATGGTTTATATTTCCGGTATAAATTTCGTTTCGCTCGGGGGGAAATAATGGCCGTGTGCTGTGGGTCTGGTTATAGAGTCTGTATGGAACTTACGATGTCGGAGACGGGAACAATGGTCGGGTAAAGAAGGGAAACATGGAATGTGGACTATGCGAGATAGGCGAGCCGACGGGGGATATTTGTCAACATGATGGGAATGTCTCCGTAACTTAAGCCCTGGTTGATATGGTTGTATTTGCTTGCACCATCGTCCACCGTCATCGAGGATACCTTCTATTTACCGGGGACAAGAAACCCAGGGTAGGGTTTCAGAAAAACAGTATCGGATTCGTTTTTATATATCACACATATATCTCAAACAAAGAAATTTCAAGATGGAAGGAATCGCATATCGTCCGCTCTTGTAACAAGACGCACGTGCCAAAATGGCACCCAGAGCCGGTCACGACCTGTACCATATTGAAACAATAGGTAATGTCACTGTAGTCGACTTCAGTCTCCTTATATCAGCCTGTCCTCACCGCGCCCCAGTAAACCTCTGCCCGGACCCCCACCCGACAGCCCGGAGGATGGGGCACACAATGGTGTAGGTTACCCACGCGCCATCAATTACTCCTTGGGAATATTTAGACAATGGCTTGAGTTTCATTTACTGTTTCCTCTCGTCCCCACGGAATGTAAGTCAACAGAGATAAGAGTTGCCGTCTTTCACTTTGTTTGTCACCTCGAGGACGACAAGAAATCGTTTTCGGGATTCTGGAATTGCGCATCTAATATTATATAGAGAAGATGCAAATCCCTTTCTTCACATTGATGTACAAGCCGACGTGCGAGTCGACATACAAGTTGAAGTTCAACAGGTAGCTCTTTGTTCATTCTTCACTTTGCTTGTTGTTTAACGCCGCACTTGGCAATTTTCCAGCCATAGGCGACAGTTTGTAAATAATGGTGTCTGGACCAGACAATGCAGTGATCAACAGCATGAGCATCATTCTACGCAATTGGGTTACGATGACATGTGTCAACCCAGTCAGCGAGCCTGACCATCTGATCGCGTTAGTCGCCTCTTACGACAAGCATGGTTACTGAAGATCAATGTTAATTCTAACCCGGACCTTTACGTGTCCATTCTCCACTAGTTGACGTAGATCTATGTTGAGCTAGACAAGCCTCCCCTGTATCGGCTGCGTTCTCCACTAGTTGACGTTGATGTCGAGAAAAACAAACCACCCCTTGTATCGGCTTCTAGTTGACGTTGAGAAAAGACAACTTGCCCCTTGTAAAGGCTTCATACCTCACTAGTTGACGTTGATGTCGAGTTCATGCGAGTTGAGACAAGCCGTCCCTTGTATGGACTTCATACCTCACTAGTTGACGTTTACGTCGAGCAAAGATAACGCACCCCTTGTATCGCCAATGTCTCCACTAGTTGACGTTAAGGCAGTTTGATGTAGGACAATATAAGTTCTTACCCCGTTGTGGCGTCCTGTATTATCCAGTGTGATGAGGACAAGTCCGGTGCTTACCTTGTTGGACAAGACGCAGTCACGGACCGCGATCAAACTTTGACTTTGACTAATTTGTCGTCTCTGAACACATATCATTTTGAAAGAAACAACTAACTTCATTCAAACAGAAAAGGAGCCCCAGTGCCTGAGGAAAATCTAGACTTGCTTCATTTAGGGCTTGTGCATTAGGGATACGGACGAATGTGAGTCAGTGGATTGTGCAATGACCAGTCTACGTGAGCCAATATATTCTACAGGTTCACCTTTGAGACTGCTGATCTCTCACATACAAACACGCTATCTAGACAGAGCTCTAATTGTTACGGGAGGAAGTCCGGGTTATTAAGACGACGTTTTGTGTCAGCTAAGGCCACCTCAAGAACACATCAAAGTCAGCTTCCTCCCTCGGCTGACCTCAAACCCCTCCTGTAGGCGAGGGCACGGCCCTGGGGGCTGGTGAGCGTCTGATGCTTGATAAAACCCCACCCAGGGGCCATAAATCTGACTCGAGTGTCGGGCAGGGACAGGCTGTGTGCTGTATCTCCTAGGGTGGGTCGGAGAGACAGGGGTGGGGTAGGGGGTATCTCGGTCGGATCAGAGGCACACAACAGTTGTCGTTATTGCATGAACAGTTGTAGAAAACATGACGATCATCTGATATCAACTAGAAAGTGTTAAATTTATGATCTGAAATGTTGATAATCACCTTTGAAAACAAGGATTGCATTTATTCGAGATATGAACGCTGATGTTCAGCGCAACAGGAAACCAAAGAACGAGTAACATCTGTAGAACAAAGCGAGGCCCAGAGACTCCTGGCGATCTAGCTTCCTTGTCCCAACGATAACCAAACTAACGATATGATTAACCTTTTCAAGTAAAGGAAGCAACTGCGTGTCTCCAACATTCCACAGCGAGAGCACATGCAATCAGTGTTTTAGATAGACACTGGTGTTTTGTTGAAGGCCTTAATAATATCAGATACCATATAATATATAAGATTAAATGGCCCCTGATAATGTTTAATTGAATAGTGAGTGAATGACGTTTTACACCGATTATATCAATTTTGACATGCAGTGGATTACAATTATAACGAACTCACGGGGATATCTATCTGTTGTTCGTGATAACCGTAGTTCGTTATACGCGCTTCGACTAAAATATCGAACAAAATATAGGACAAAACACACAGTCCGACAGATGTTCACTATTATGAGGCCACGAGCCTATAAATACAAGCGATGTAACTTGCCAGACCTTACAAGCTTATACAGATATAACCTTTACTAGGAGGCTCACTTTTTCTAATAGTTACAAAAATTATTACTTGAAATAGACACATAAATTATCAGGATAAAGTTTTATTTTTTATGTTTTGTACCTGACACAAAACAGTCCGGTGTTAGTTATACCCGCCTGCTATATAAACGTACTAACTGTATCAGCAGTATGGGTGGGGGATAATAGTCGACTCTATTCCCGTATCAGAGCTATTCAGCAGTACTCTTGATTGAAACTTGGAGACGTTGTAAGACCAAGCACTTCTACCCCATATGTCACCTGCGGAGCCCAGAGATCTCCCCTGCTCTAACCAGTCACCCGTCTGAATGGAGAGAGGGGCCATTACCAGAAATTAGCTAACTCCGCCTGTCTGGCAAAACACACCTGGACTCGCAAAAACGCCACAAGAACACAGGTGAAACAGCGTCCATGTCGCTGTAAGTCTGGCCAACAATGACAGATGGGGTCTCCGGCGATACACACTGACACCATATTTTGTCTGTCTCAAACACAAAGCGCCAGTGTCAGACTGAGACTGACAGACATACAGTCAGGGCTATGTCGCAACTGTTGGCGAGGATACACGCCGTAGCACCGCCATGGTCTACGCCGGCTTCTGGCCACGTCTGTCACCAACGTGAACAAGACTTTTAGAAAGTAGCTTCGACGTTTTGTTATACCCACTTACAGATGTATGAAGAAACAGACAGATGCTCCCAGCAAGTAGGCTGGCCAAGTATCACTGGCTCCTAGAGACTGGAAGAAGTCGAATCCGGAACATACACACCAAGTACACTGGTTCACATGCTGGAGTCAAATGACGAGGAAGAGAGTGCCCTTCGGTAAAGGTCTATACCAGATAGATATTTATATTCCTGGTCTGTTTATCTGCAAATGAACAAATAGCAATTCTAAAATGTTGTATGAATGAGTGAGTGAGTGAGTTTAGCAATATTCCAGCTATATGACGGCGGTCTGTAAATATTCGAGTCTGGACCAGACAACCCAGTCTTCAACAGCATGAGTATCGATCTACGCAATTGGGAACCGATGACATGTGTCAACCAAGTCAGCGAGTCCAACCACCCGATGCCGTTAGTCACCTCTTACGACAAGCGTAGATTACTGAAGATCAGTTCTAACCCGGATGTTCACGGGTCCTAAAATGTTTTAGATATATGTTTGAATATCACCCGGAAGTACTCACTTTCAGTTTTACTGGTATGGATGAGTCTCGAGATGTAGCGGGGTATGGAAATCGGACTCCTGAACACTGCGAGCGTTTGTAGTTTGGGACGCACGGCGATGAGGAATATTTCTCAACTCATGCCTTGCCGAGAAAAGGATGTAGATAACTCCGGTTCGAAGTTGTCTCCATCAGCTGACCACGTGCTGGATACTGGTAATAGTAGACGACATAAATCTTTATTTATCCTCCAGGTTGGGAGAGTACAAAGTACATGTTGCAAAAGATAATATTCACACCACTGTCACATCATTACGTGACACAATGTCTCTCATATAGCTGGCTGCACTGCTTAGTGCTGTGTGACTTCTCTGCACATCAGATGAATGAACCTTACAGTCACACTGGTAAATGTTCTCGGGTCTTCTGCTTTAAGTCCATACTGGGGCCTACATGACAGAAGACACAACACCATCTCAATGTCGGACAAGTTGTGGAACCATACACTGAAGTCCACAGGGTCAACATTGATCAGTTCACACCATAGTTGATCTCTCACAGTGAGTAAGTTATCACACTGCACGACAGCATGAACACACGGATCACTTTATATCCGTCCACACTTCTCACACAGGTACACAGTATCTTTAATGTCTCTGATGCTGGAACATACCTGCACAAGTAACTTGGACGAGGTTCGGTACAGGTGGTCTACCCGAGACAATGTCAATGCTGGATGAACACACCGATCTCTGTGTATCTGTGTGAACCACTGGAGATCTGGATCAACCGTTATCCTATCTGTCCAACAAGAGGAATGCAACTTCCAAACAGCGGCTTTCACACTTTGTTTCCACGAAGTCTTATGTGGAAATATGCCAGTTGACGAAGGTTTTTATTTTCTCAACTTCCACCAACGGTGGTACATGAGTGAAGTGGAAAAACATTATATACACATATACACCAAGATGGCGTCGGAGAGATATAATTGAGGCAGGATAATGTACAATACAATATACATGTACATACATAATCATATATACAAGGGTGTTATTAGAGAATGATACAAACATCTAATTACATGTATTTATATTTGACAAGTGTATTTGACAAGGAGGTTTCAAGGGGTTTACCTCCCCAGCGCCTGGTTCATCACCCAGAAATCATAGACTCTCAAAGTCAATCTGCTTTAACCACTCTGCTATGTAAACACACCCTTGCTCTTATTGTAAATACATACCCTATCATTGTATTCTGCTCTTTGATCTCACTGCATTGTTTGTACATACTTAATTATATCTCCTTTTCCCCTTGTATATACTCAATTTACATATCTGGCTTCCTGTACATCTATATATATA
>VKKT01002328.1:87120-101453 GCA_008038995.1 Haliotis laevigata | reverse complement strand
TAAATGGGCTTGTTTGTTACTATCAAAATTATATGTATTCAGAGACTAAGCCTTAGTCTACCCGCATCCATGAAGATCTCACTACGAGAGGCGTGTGATGTTGGGGACCAATATCAACCTGAGTTCCACGGGCGGAACCAAAATGGTTTCAAGACTATTTTCTGTACCATGAACACATCTTCCACAGATGAACTCGTACTTTTAGTTAGTCAGTTAGTTATTTACTTTATTTAGCGTCGCACGCACAACTAAGGTATTTCGGCGACGGGGTAGTACACTTACTAAGAAATGATGGGGAACAAAAAATAGAAATTTTGAAAGAATGGTGTTACTACCAAAAAAAATAGAAACAGAGTATTAAGGGAAATTTAAATGGAAGGCCGAATTTAAAAAAGTAAGGAAAACTGTGAAATAAGTAAAGAGTAATAGAGTAACAGTTTCATTACGAATATATATGACATCTAGTTAAACAGATGCTATCACAACTTAACTCCGAGTCACGACTATTGCTTATACTGACATTGTTGTCCAACCTATTGTTGGACGGCTGTGTGATTTGATACCACTCAAATTTAAAACTACTCATTATAATTGACCCCGGGAGCGAGACACAGAAAACTAACTAGTGATTTTCGCACCTGATGAAATCTACATTGTGTGTAATTAGTGAACAATGCGATCCAATACCTGCCACTTAGATATCAATTAAGTGCCAGGGGTGTAGGATCAGCTGAGAGCGGATTGTCGTGGGGTGGTGACACGTTGTGTTATTGGCGTTATACAGCGTCATACAGCTTGGTGGAAGCTGGGGGATATATTACCTAGCACACCTTCACCCTGAGCACGTCATCAACTACCACAATACAGACGTGTAACACTGGGGCTGGGTTTCAAGAGGGTATAGCACAATCCTAGATGACATGCCTCTAGGATGGGGAGAACGGTGGCACAAATAGTAATCTAACTTCTAGTTGAAACAATGACAGTTCACTAAACTGTCGACCAGTTGTATACAGTCATGTTTTATGGCGGCTGTAATGGAACAAACACAAATGGTTATTGGATGTAACGTATTTGATACAGGCATGCATTGTTTCAGTAACTGTTTTCGGTCCTTCAACATTTTGATAACGTTTGTAATCTTTTGTTCCCATCATGTTTTCCAGTGGATACATACATTCCTTTGCCTTTGCCTTCTATGCAAATGAGACATTATTATACATTTTAAAACTGATATATATATATGGGTGTTGGATAATATAGAAACATACGCTCAGTGTTTTCTTCAGAATAACGTACAATTAATGAGTGAATGTAAAACGAGCACATGCTTTTAAACGCGTGTTCACAAATAGTCAAACGCGTGTACTTTTATTTCTTGTTTAAATTCAAGAAAACCACATGAATGGCCACTGTCATATATAACGGACGTTAACTGAGAAGGGAATAAATGTCTTCTCCGTAATCTTGCTGTGATGAGAAACTTTGACCAATCACCTGCTGAACTTATAGTCAGTCCTTATAACAGCACTGACACGCAATTAAAACAGCAGCTTGTTTATAACAGGAGATAAGATTCGTGCTAAACCGAGTTGCGTTCTTCTTTTTGACAAGCGAAAAGATTCTTATTAAATGAACAGACAACTTTTATCGATAGCAAATGATAAGGCAGCTCGTGACACATGTCATCGCATCCCATTAGTGTGGATCGAAACTCATGTTGTTGATCACTGGATTTTCTGGTCCAGACTCGATTATTTACAGACCGCCGCCATGTAGCTGGAATATTGCTGAGTGCGGCGTTAAACAAGAACCAAACCAAACGAGGTAGGGTCTGCCGGACGGTAAAGGTGACTGACGGATATTAAAGTATATTGAATATTCAGCATAGCCATGTGCAGGATGGAGTAGAGCCATGCGTCAGGTGTCCCTGGTTTGCTGCAGGGGAATCATCGCTGCCTGGCCAAGGGATCCTACTGTTGTACTGGTTTTATCGTATCTGTAATGTGACGAGAAGCAGGTCGGGGTAGAAGTTAGAACTGCCCTACGTGCACAGTGAATTCTGCTGCCAAATGCAATCATGTATTCAGCTACGTTGTGTGTATGTACATCTATATCACTACGAAGTGTAAACGGCGAACATCATATTACCAGGTGCTGACCGAAATCTACATCTCTCGTAAAAATGTCAAAGCAATAAAATATCTGACATAGGAGTTCAGATGTTTACGAAGTGATAGCACATTGTTATGCAGGTAATAACAATTTGATGTCCTTGTCTTATATGACTTCACGAGATTTGGGAGTGTCTGTATACACGTGAATCACGATAACGTCATGCACGAGCAGTTTCATGTAATCTGCGTGCAAATCCGTTGTAATGCATTGCATTCAAGTGTGTATATGAATATGTCAGATTTAATTACATCAAATCTGGTTAATTTCAAGGCCAGGTTGTAGTTAAGGATAAAGTGGCACCTTTGTCCTCGCACACCGGACCATGCAATGCTAGTTTGTCTTTAAGTCCAGATCCTATATTTTTCTACCTTCCTATGTCAAATTCAGATTTGTCACAATATTGTGTTAATTGGCCTCAGTAGATAATCCCCTCAACAAACGTTGTTGTAAGCCCATGCAACAGCTTTCTGAGGGAGTGTTTGCTAACTCTTGTATCAAGATGAGTTTTGCAACTGAGGTTTCCCCGCGTTCAAGCTAAACCCGGAAATGCACTTAGGACGAAGAAATTAGATATTTCATTAGTCATGTTTAAAGTGTTCAAGGAAAGATTTAGTTTCATTTGAAGCTCCCTATCATGTACCTTTAGCAGGATTTGGTTTCCACACATGGACATACCCGCACCTCTTGCAACCACACGCGGAAAGTTATTTAACTTGTCATGTAATACAACTTTAAATCGATTTTAAACATTTTTTGTAAAGTTCATTTTTAAAAATATGTTTACATATTTGCAACGTTTTTATTATTCATTTATATTGTATAAGGTCTTGGTGTAATCAAATTTAGTAAAACGCAATAAATGATACCAATAAACTTACATCGTAATCCAGTTAGGAAAATATGAATGCCCCGCCCCTTCGTTTCCATTGGCTAGATGTTTTGCTATCGCGTGCTGTGATTGGCTTGAGAGCTGGGTGACATGCGTCAATCAAAACTTTTCTGCACGGAGTGTTTATTCAGACAAGGGAGCGTCGTGTGTATATAGCTTGACCAGCTGAGCGGGCGTGCACGTGGAGGTCACAGTCTACATACACTTCGTTGTACAGTGACGCCTGGACGACACACTTTACTCGCGGACATATAAGTGTGCTTCATTACACCGACCTACCTGTATCACCAGCATGACGGTGATCACCTACATGTGTTTATCTGTATTTTTAAGTGTGTCCTTACCCGGAATATTATCACAGAATCTATGCAGTCAGTGTGACTGTACAATCAGGTAAGTCAACATTTATTATGAGTAAACGTGAACTTAAAAATGCACTACTCCTCTATATGATGTGTCTAAGGTGTTTTCTTGTATGCATGCATGCATATTTATTTAATGTCTTACAGTAAAAGCAGGACAGTGTCTGCACAGGTACACGTGAACTAAGATCAAACAATTCAAGTCTTCAGTCATGGGGTGTTCCTGATTTTAAGGTGTTGGCTAATTTGTGGTCATATCGTGTGGATGTGAATAGGAAATGTTGGAGGTAGTGATGTACCCGTGTTTATCACCCGTATGTTGGTATTGACAGTTGTGTCATAGTGGATACAACGATCTTGTCCAGACAGGTGGAATTCTCACAACAACAAACTATCAGCCCGCAATATCGACCACCACAACCTGTGTAGTTGTAGTCGCTGTCGCCTAGGCCAGCGGTGTGTCATGATGCCTGTGTTTGAACGCCGAGTACCTTCACGTCCCCCTGGTTTGACCTGCTCTCCCCCTTGTTTTGACCCGCGTACACCACCTACCTGTGTGTCAGAACCGTTATGATGGGAGGGATAGACCTAGGTGAGGGGTAGCGGAGTTGCGTCTGTGAAGAGGGACATGTATATTAACATCGCATGGGATACAACTATGTTGGATCCTTGTATTTGAAAGTTCAACCAAAAGCGTTTGACAAGTCATTTATTGAACCATTGGAGATTTCGTTGCACTTCGGTGTACTGAATAGACTGCGCGATTATATGGACGCTTCTTTAAATTGCCCCTGTTGATGGTCACGTGTATGAAGGTTTTATTGATGGTCTTAAATCTAAAATTCTGGATATATACATGCCATAACATTTATTGTTTTACATTCCTCCTCTTTCACTATAAACATGAGTGTTCAGTTGTCCTTCGGATGTGTCACGTACATACTCTGGTGGAGTCGCTGGCCTCCAAACAAATTGGTGCAGGATGAGGGGAAGTTATGGCAACAGCCGCCCATTGTTTACCTTGACGCCATTAGCTGCACGTTGTTCACATAATATTGACACGATGAGGGCTATCTTTCGTGTCTAAAGTCAACAGCATGTTTGTGTGGAGGTGAAAGATGTGGGGTGTGTGTGTTAACGAGTATCGTAAGAATGAAATGGAACTTGAGTTTAATAAAGTTATGCATGTATAGTGCAAGTTATATGACGTTTATGACCATCACAAACTGAGGAGAATATGGTTATTCGCCGTGGAACTGGGGTGATATTGCAGCGGCGTAAAACCATACTCACTCAGGATCTCACTGAAGATTAAATACATATATACAATGTTCAGTAAAGACGCTGGCTTTTAAGAACTACTGATGGTGTGTTCAGGCACGTCTGTGTACGTTGTATAAAGGCGATCGTATGATTACGCTAATCTATCCACATGGTCTATTTGCCTCGTCATCATGTTATCATGGCTGTCCCAGCTGTATCTGGTCACCACTATCTGCCTTATCACACTGACCATGTGTAGACATCACAATTACACCTTACACAGCTCTAGACTTGTAAAGTCACCAGTCTCGTGTTCAGACATGGGTTTACACACAGATAATACTGACAGCAGGATGCAATCATCACCCATATACAGGTATAATCCACATTTACAGACATACAGATACAGTCGACGTAGCCCACGGGTACGCTGACCTTGACATTGCACGCCACCAATGTGCTGAGTACGGCGTTAAACAACAAGCAAATACATGTACAGCTAACCCTAATGCACTGAAGGAGACTTCCCCATTCGTTAGTTATCCATGTAAATGTATTCATCCTATTCATGTTGATTGCACATATATTCTTTCCTTCAGTGACCCCGATGGCGGTGACAGAGCTATCCTGAACGTCAAGCCTCGATGTGAGGAGGGTCGTGTCACGTGGCTTAATGCTTACGGCGCTGTTCGCATGGAGCTTGCAACATCCACTGCAGGAGATGCTAGACTCTGTATCCGTGTACAAAGTGACAATGTCAACACGGTTGTATCCCAGGAAACGGTTACCGAAGTTCCTGGAAATTACAGACTGAAAATTCTCAATGACGTTCAAGTTAGGTTATCCCCCTTGTTTACAACGCGAGGTCAAGGCAAGGAGCATTGTATATCTGCTTCCGGACCAGTACACCTGTACTTAGAGACGGAACGAAGCGACGAAGATGTTGGTGTTGCGAGAGTCAACGTTCACTACGACATTGAGAAAATATCCAGCAGTCTTCGGTACAGCCCAATGGAAGGTGAGAAGTTATACCTTTATAATTTATACAATTATATATATATACTACCCATCAAAAGTTTAGAATCACTTAAAGCGCTCGCTATATGTTATGTATATGTATATATGGTTACATCGAAGATGAATTTCTCTTCTTGATGAACAGCACAAGGATCATGCATCAAATTGCTGAAGGGCATATACAAATATCGTGCATATGAACAGTTGCGTTTTGGTGTAAAGTTTGTTTAAGAATTCACCAACTTTCATCATGCATTGAACTCATGATAAAAAAACTTTTCAACGTTACAAATTTGTTTTACAATAGACCAGTTCATGTGTAAACAGTACCTTTAAACAGTATGGAATATTTTGCAAAATTTGGTTTAGAACAGTTGACTGACGTAAGTGGCTACATTTAAACTAGTGAGTCTAAACTATTGATGGGTAGTATATGTTTAAAGTTATTATTATTAATATTTTTGGTATATATTTAAAATCTGTAATGATCGTAAGAGAACTGTGCAGAGAAGACGAGTTTATGCTGTTAGGTTAAGCATTAGTCTCCCTCGTCTTCAACACCACACCACTATCAAAACCGGTCAGTTTGTGCCAACAACAAAATTACTGTGTTAATGTTAGACTTAAGTACGCATCTATCACCTAGCTTTTTGTATTGAGCCTCTTAATGGGGTGACGTTCATCGGCGACTGTCGCCGTAACCATTTCCTCCTCCGTTATTCTCGCGTGACAACCATCAATCATATGACATGCGCAGTAACGACCATCAGTTTGCTGACAGGCATTGTTTCGACTTCCTGCAAACCATTACAAATGTAAGATAACCTCAAAATTGTTCTAAGGTTTGTTTTAACAGCCTCCAGTGGTCGTTTATACCAGTATTGTTCATTAACTGTCACTAATGATAACATTATTGTGACAAGTTCACATTCAAAACACAGTCACGCTGCGAACTATTGCCAATATTGCTGCCAACATTGCGATACATGACCCAGCGTGTTGATCGCACGTGCCCATGTGTAACCAACGTCACACGTCAGGCGGCTTGTGTTGTTTCCCGTTTTGGAACTGCACGCTTCTCTGTTTTAGCCTAAACAAGTCGATGGCATAAATATGCAGATCGATTTCTATTTACGAAATGAAAATATTTAAGAACATGCTAAAATCGTTTTGGTTTATATTATCTTCATTTCGTAGTACACACCTGCTTTTTCGGTAGTGGATCGAACATGGACGTCGATCAACCCGGGGCAATGTGCAGGTTTATCTATCCTTGCAGGACTGACCCTTCAAACAAACAGTTACTAATACAGTCCTCCCCTTCTCGTTACAGAGTGTCGACCCTGCAGCGATGCCGAGCTACTCAAAGCTTACTGCTCCAGCGATTTTGGTAAGAATTATATTCTTCATATTGAGAGAAACTACCGACACATTCAGCACATAAATTATTATCAAGCGTTGATAACATTGTAGGTTTGAATTGAGTGTATAAATTCTCGGAATCATTTATATTCTCGCCCAGAAAGACATACCACAAAGCGCCTCAAAATTTCAAGCTTCTCTGTCAAAGAGTTGATTACTGATAGACCTTTGGCCTGACCTTGTCATGATTCCTAGACCAGGCCGGTGTCCTGTGTGGACATCAGTACCCTGATAACCTGCGCTGGCCCTGTCGTCGGGCCACATACAGGTGCGTAGCGGCGACATCAAAGCTGGATCTGATTAGAGGAGCTAGCCAAATCTGGACATTCCATTGTTGCCCGGATGTAGAAGTCATAGGTCTCGGAGGATTCCAACAGCAACATCCTAAGATGATGAGGCTATTTGATGTTGAAAGGTTCAGATGCCATTTAGGCTGCCCTAATCGTGTGTTAATGGCTTGTACGTGACCGGCAAAGGATAGGGTATTTGTATTATGTTAACTGGTCATAAAACGATTACTATACAACTCTTTTTCAATTTGTCTAATATCAGCATTTTGTCTTCTCTGTTGCAGTTGCCATAGGAACCATTGATGACATAAACCACGACAATGACGTCAGTCACATCCAGGTTTCTGTTACCAAGATGATATCCCAGATAGAGTCTGTCTTCCAGAAACCAGCAGCTGGATGGACCCGTCCCCACGAACTGAAAGGCGTGGTACACGCCCCCGTCCGGTGCGGCATCAGGCACGGGGAGGGACAGTTCTTGTTCACAGGCCGCGTCCGTCTGGGTCGACCAGTGTTGCAGTGTGCCCCCCGTTATGAACAATGGAAGAGTGTTCTCGAGATGGCGCGGAATAACGAATTACTGGAATGTTCATATGGTTGAGGTGCTATGCACGGTATAACTCAATGCTTCTCAAAAGGCTCTCCAGATTGCCTGCTTGATCTGCGATCACACGTCACCCTGCGATGACCACGTTAGTCCCTGTGCTAGCGACACTGCCGTCACCCTCTCCGTGGACATGTCACCCAGGTTGACCAGCCAAGTCATGTCTGGTGGTTAGATCGGATCCGGCTCAGGAACAAGATCAGTTAGTTTGGTCACGATGAAGACGAAGCTATAGAACACAGACTGAACATCCAGAATGACAGCCGGATCCTGCGACCATGCCGAATGTCCAGGTGTCCTGACATGACAAGCCGTGACCAGCCGTGACAAGCCATGACACTATGCAGTCACTGGGCGTCAGTACTCCAGTATGTTGACTATACGTCCAACATCAGATGCAGCTTGAATACAGCAGCATCTGAGATACGTTGATACTATAGACTAATCTAAAGTGATATTGTACATTTATATTATTAAAATTATATGTACACGAAATTTGTCATATTTCGGTAATAAAATGATGCCTAAAAATACGTGTTGAGTCTTTCAGTTTTATGGCTTGCCTCATGACCTACGTAAAGAGTGAGTGAGTGAGTTTTGCATTTCACGCCGCTTCTAGCAGCATCCCAGCAATATCACGGCGGGGGACACCAGAAATGGGCCCTACCTAAAAGAAAATATATACTACATGCCATACATAGGTACGCTCTATTCTCTCAATTACTTATCTGTCAACCCTCTATGGTATTCTATCTTTAAAGTCGAGATTTTGTATTCCCTTGTATGTATGTAAAATTGCATTTCCAATATTATGTCTCAAACAGTCAACAATGTGTGTGTGTGCTTGCGTGCGGATGTGTACGTCTTGGTAGTAACAGCTTACCGTACTGTTTATCTTACCTTACACTGATTGTAAGGGCTTGTTGGTCGCTATATTTTGATAGACATGTCTACAGCATTATCCCAGCGGTGTTGTGTGTATGTCGGAGTGGGGGCGGGGAGGATGGAGGCAGATCAGCACCTGCCGTCAAACATTGTATCTGTTGCTAATCAGACTTGGGTTGACCGGCGAACGCTTCAACCACTACACTAACCGCCCCTGGAGGTTGTCAGATATAGGTGAGCTACAGTGTTTTGACGCTACTTTCCTTACCAGGTTGGCACAATTTTAGCCTTGCTCTAAGGCTGTACTGAATGCTGAGCCCATGGGCATATAGTAATTCCATTCTTCGAAGAGGCAAGTCTAGATAAGCGGGGAGGACCACTGTCTGTTATGTATTATTTTTTAGAAATTATCATTTAAAGTATTAATTGTTACCTTAGACAGACAGACATTGTATTCGGTAAAATTCCTTTTACCTTGGAGACAAGTGCAAGTATAGCATCATCCGTCATGAGTAATGTACCGACTAGAGTATGGCGGGGAGAATGTACCCAGATGTGTGAGAGCCCTACTGCATTCTCACGCTGCAGCGGCACACACCCGGTACATCTCCAAGTGTGTAACCTGTGTCTACACATCGGCAGCCTCAGTGTCTGCCCACGGCCACCCTGTACGACATCACCGACCCGGTGTGTGTAGTACGTGTGCATGACGCACTATGTATTTTATATGTTCAGGGGGCAGAGGATTGCATGCGCATATACTCGTGTGCATTGTGTCTGTTCACTCGCAGTGTAGTATAAGTACATGTCGCCAGATGCTCTCACTGCAGCGCTGTAGCTGTTCCCACGGTGTGTATAGCGTCAAGGAAGGGGGACCAGGGAGGGGGGACGACAAGCTCGTGACATAACGCTCTCGGTTAAATGGTTTGTGTCATCTTATGGGGCGATATCCACGTTACAGGTTTTCATACTTACCCATATTATTGTACATGCAGCACACCCGGCACGGAAACCATTCAGGGGGAGCCAGGTGTTTGAATGGCTACAACGTTGGGATTACTGTAGCTGAGAAACATACATCTATCAGTTTCGGTTAGAATTTCTGTCGAAAGCTTCTCTTCGTGGAAGGACANATGTGTAAACAGTACCTTTAAACAGTATGGAATATTTTGCAAAATTTGGTTTAGAACAGTTGACTGACGTAAGTGGCTACATTTAAACTAGTGAGTCTAAACTATTGATGGGTAGTATATGTTTAAAGTTATTATTATTAATATTTTTGGTATATATTTAAAATCTGTAATGATCGTAAGAGAACTGTGCAGAGAAGACGAGTTTATGCTGTTAGGTTAAGCATTAGTCTCCCTCGTCTTCAACACCACACCACTATCAAAACCGGTCAGTTTGTGCCAACAACAAAATTACTGTGTTAATGTTAGACTTAAGTACGCATCTATCACCTAGCTTTTTGTATTGAGCCTCTTAATGGGGTGACGTTCATCGGCGACTGTCGCCGTAACCATTTCCTCCTCCGTTATTCTCGCGTGACAACCATCAATCATATGACATGCGCAGTAACGACCATCAGTTTGCTGACAGGCATTGTTTCGACTTCCTGCAAACCATTACAAATGTAAGATAACCTCAAAATTGTTCTAAGGTTTGTTTTAACAGCCTCCAGTGGTCGTTTATACCAGTATTGTTCATTAACTGTCACTAATGATAACATTATTGTGACAAGTTCACATTCAAAACACAGTCACGCTGCGAACTATTGCCAATATTGCTGCCAACATTGCGATACATGACCCAGCGTGTTGATCGCACGTGCCCATGTGTAACCAACGTCACACGTCAGGCGGCTTGTGTTGTTTCCCGTTTTGGAACTGCACGCTTCTCTGTTTTAGCCTAAACAAGTCGATGGCATAAATATGCAGATCGATTTCTATTTACGAAATGAAAATATTTAAGAACATGCTAAAATCGTTTTGGTTTATATTATCTTCATTTCGTAGTACACACCTGCTTTTTCGGTAGTGGATCGAACATGGACGTCGATCAACCCGGGGCAATGTGCAGGTTTATCTATCCTTGCAGGACTGACCCTTCAAACAAACAGTTACTAATACAGTCCTCCCCTTCTCGTTACAGAGTGTCGACCCTGCAGCGATGCCGAGCTACTCAAAGCTTACTGCTCCAGCGATTTTGGTAAGAATTATATTCTTCATATTGAGAGAAACTACCGACACATTCAGCACATAAATTATTATCAAGCGTTGATAACATTGTAGGTTTGAATTGAGTGTATAAATTCTCGGAATCATTTATATTCTCGCCCAGAAAGACATACCACAAAGCGCCTCAAAATTTCAAGCTTCTCTGTCAAAGAGTTGATTACTGATAGACCTTTGGCCTGACCTTGTCATGATTCCTAGACCAGGCCGGTGTCCTGTGTGGACATCAGTACCCTGATAACCTGCGCTGGCCCTGTCGTCGGGCCACATACAGGTGCGTAGCGGCGACATCAAAGCTGGATCTGATTAGAGGAGCTAGCCAAATCTGGACATTCCATTGTTGCCCGGATGTAGAAGTCATAGGTCTCGGAGGATTCCAACAGCAACATCCTAAGATGATGAGGCTATTTGATGTTGAAAGGTTCAGATGCCATTTAGGCTGCCCTAATCGTGTGTTAATGGCTTGTACGTGACCGGCAAAGGATAGGGTATTTGTATTATGTTAACTGGTCATAAAACGATTACTATACAACTCTTTTTCAATTTGTCTAATATCAGCATTTTGTCTTCTCTGTTGCAGTTGCCATAGGAACCATTGATGACATAAACCACGACAATGACGTCAGTCACATCCAGGTTTCTGTTACCAAGATGATATCCCAGATAGAGTCTGTCTTCCAGAAACCAGCAGCTGGATGGACCCGTCCCCACGAACTGAAAGGCGTGGTACACGCCCCCGTCCGGTGCGGCATCAGGCACGGGGAGGGACAGTTCTTGTTCACAGGCCGCGTCCGTCTGGGTCGACCAGTGTTGCAGTGTGCCCCCCGTTATGAACAATGGAAGAGTGTTCTCGAGATGGCGCGGAATAACGAATTACTGGAATGTTCATATGGTTGAGGTGCTATGCACGGTATAACTCAATGCTTCTCAAAAGGCTCTCCAGATTGCCTGCTTGATCTGCGATCACACGTCACCCTGCGATGACCACGTTAGTCCCTGTGCTAGCGACACTGCCGTCACCCTCTCCGTGGACATGTCACCCAGGTTGACCAGCCAAGTCATGTCTGGTGGTTAGATCGGATCCGGCTCAGGAACAAGATCAGTTAGTTTGGTCACGATGAAGACGAAGCTATAGAACACAGACTGAACATCCAGAATGACAGCCGGATCCTGCGACCATGCCGAATGTCCAGGTGTCCTGACATGACAAGCCGTGACCAGCCGTGACAAGCCATGACACTATGCAGTCACTGGGCGTCAGTACTCCAGTATGTTGACTATACGTCCAACATCAGATGCAGCTTGAATACAGCAGCATCTGAGATACGTTGATACTATAGACTAATCTAAAGTGATATTGTACATTTATATTATTAAAATTATATGTACACGAAATTTGTCATATTTCGGTAATAAAATGATGCCTAAAAATACGTGTTGAGTCTTTCAGTTTTATGGCTTGCCTCATGACCTACGTAAAGAGTGAGTGAGTGAGTTTTGCATTTCACGCCGCTTCTAGCAGCATCCCAGCAATATCACGGCGGGGGACACCAGAAATGGGCCCTACCTAAAAGAAAATATATACTACATGCCATACATAGGTACGCTCTATTCTCTCAATTACTTATCTGTCAACCCTCTATGGTATTCTATCTTTAAAGTCGAGATTTTGTATTCCCTTGTATGTATGTAAAATTGCATTTCCAATATTATGTCTCAAACAGTCAACAATGTGTGTGTGTGCTTGCGTGCGGATGTGTACGTCTTGGTAGTAACAGCTTACCGTACTGTTTATCTTACCTTACACTGATTGTAAGGGCTTGTTGGTCGCTATATTTTGATAGACATGTCTACAGCATTATCCCAGCGGTGTTGTGTGTATGTCGGAGTGGGGGCGGGGAGGATGGAGGCAGATCAGCACCTGCCGTCAAACATTGTATCTGTTGCTAATCAGACTTGGGTTGACCGGCGAACGCTTCAACCACTACACTAACCGCCCCTGGAGGTTGTCAGATATAGGTGAGCTACAGTGTTTTGACGCTACTTTCCTTACCAGGTTGGCACAATTTTAGCCTTGCTCTAAGGCTGTACTGAATGCTGAGCCCATGGGCATATAGTAATTCCATTCTTCGAAGAGGCAAGTCTAGATAAGCGGGGAGGACCACTGTCTGTTATGTATTATTTTTTAGAAATTATCATTTAAAGTATTAATTGTTACCTTAGACAGACAGACATTGTATTCGGTAAAATTCCTTTTACCTTGGAGACAAGTGCAAGTATAGCATCATCCGTCATGAGTAATGTACCGACTAGAGTATGGCGGGGAGAATGTACCCAGATGTGTGAGAGCCCTACTGCATTCTCACGCTGCAGCGGCACACACCCGGTACATCTCCAAGTGTGTAACCTGTGTCTACACATCGGCAGCCTCAGTGTCTGCCCACGGCCACCCTGTACGACATCACCGACCCGGTGTGTGTAGTACGTGTGCATGACGCACTATGTATTTTATATGTTCAGGGGGCAGAGGATTGCATGCGCATATACTCGTGTGCATTGTGTCTGTTCACTCGCAGTGTAGTATAAGTACATGTCGCCAGATGCTCTCACTGCAGCGCTGTAGCTGTTCCCACGGTGTGTATAGCGTCAAGGAAGGGGGACCAGGGAGGGGGGACGACAAGCTCGTGACATAACGCTCTCGGTTAAATGGTTTGTGTCATCTTATGGGGCGATATCCACGTTACAGGTTTTCATACTTACCCATATTATTGTACATGCAGCACACCCGGCACGGAAACCATTCAGGGGGAGCCAGGTGTTTGAATGGCTACAACGTTGGGATTACTGTAGCTGAGAAACATACATCTATCAGTTTCGGTTAGAATTTCTGTCGAAAGCTTCTCTTCGTGGAAGGACAGACCTGGACAATAGACTAACGCTGAATGTATATCAGTTTGATTGTAACAAATAAACCCATTTAAACTGAAAAGGAGCCCCAGGGAGACCAGAAGATTCACTTCAGAAATCTTGACTTGCTTCATTTGAGGCTTTAGCATTGCAGGGAGGGCAAGGCTGTAGGGAAAATAACATGGTTCAGGGACTGAGGGACAGACTACATTGCAGGGAGGGCTAGGCTGTAGGGAAAATAACATGGTTCAGGGACTGAGGGACAGACTACATTGCAGGGAG
>VKKT01002328.1:0-12924 GCA_008038995.1 Haliotis laevigata | reverse complement strand
TGTATTATTCCACAGCTGTAAAATCATTACACCCTAACACTGCATGTATTATTCCACAGCTGTATAATCATTACACTCTAACACTGCATGTATTATTCCACAGCTGTATAATCACTACACTCCAGTGAAACACTGCATGTATTATTCCACAGCTGTATAATCATTACACTCTAACACTGTATGTGTTATTCCATAGCTGTAAAATCATTACACCCCAACACTGCATGTATTATTCCACAGCTGTATAATCATTACGCTCTAACACTGTTTGTTTTATTCCACAGTTGTAAAATCATTACACCCTAACACTGCATGTATTATTCCACAGCTGTAAAATCATTACATCCTTACACTGCATGTATTATTCCACAGCTGTATAATCACTACACTCCAGTGAAACACTGTTGAGGGATGTGAAACACTTCTACTTGTGAGGCATACCCTAGTCTAGGTGAGGGGAAGGAAGAGAGAATGGAAGTTTAGATTGTCTTACAAATGAACTGTTTCATCTACAAATACCTTGTAATAACGACTATTCTATATAAGCTACCTATGTTTAAGAGAAGATACTACTGATGATGTAATAAGGTAAATATAGATATAAGGTAGCACAGATATATACTGTGCCATGTAGGATAGAATGATGATGCAAAAATGGTCACCTCGGTTTGCACTGTTAGGAAATGACACCAAAATCGTTAACTAGATATGGATTGTTGGAGAATTATGGCATCATGTTACCTAAGTATATCACACTGGTATGCATTGTTAGAGAAATCATTACAGAATGGCCACCTACATATGGATTGTCATGAAAGTGATAACAAAGTGCCAACTCAAACCTAAAATGTAGCGCATCATATAAAATGTTTATCCTTAAATCAGTCGCTGCTACAAGTCCAAAGAATGCGAGAAATTGTAATAAGAATTACAATTAATGAGAATCAAGAACATTATTCAGATAATTTTGTGTTTATTAATTTTTTTTTCTCAACTGACCGAACCAGGTTAGAATTTGGTGTCTACATGAAACACATAATAAAAATGATTCCCTCATGAGAACAGAGTGGTCACCTTCTTGTGGATTGTTGGAGCAGGATGCCAAAATGATCACCAAAGTGTGGACTGTTATAAGAATGATACCAAGATGGTCACCTGCGTATTGGACTGTTATAAGAATGATACCAAGATGGTCACCTGGGTATTGGACTGTTATTAGAATGATACCAAGATGGTCACCTGGGTATTGGACTGTTATAAGAATGATACCAAGATGGTCACCTGGGTACTGGATTGTTACAAGAATGATACCAAGATAGTGATCTTGGACAATAATGTCAACATGGTCATCTCGGTATGGATTATCACAGAATGATGCGATATTTGCCACCTAGGTTGGAATTGTTTGAGATTGACGCCAAATGTTCATCTAGGTATTGATTATTACAGAATGCTGGAAAAGATAGTCATGGATAGAACTGGAACACCATGTATAGATGTTGGAGATTATGCTGAGGTCAACCTAGGTATAGGAGGTGTCTAATGTCCATGATCACACAGTATGTACACCATGACACTATGATAGAGTATACAGCTCCCTACGGTTCAGATGCAATCTATAGTCGATGTTTATAAGTTGGATGATTCTTATATTCAATAGTACACCAAACTGATAACTTATTACTGTCCCAGAAAGGATTTCAAATGTAGATATTGCTCAGACTGGAGATGTCTCCTGTCCCAACTGGTTCCTTCCTTCATAATATCACAATATGATTTGACTTGTGTAAATACCCAAATGTTTTGGGAATCATATATCCATTAATGCTAAAGCGGATAAAGCCAGTTCCAGTTTAAACAAAAGCATTAAGGAAGAATCTCACTGATTGTAGCAAATATGTAACATGGACCAGTTTGTTTCATTTTGATTTCTGAATATCTATCTGTATTGAAATTCCTGAAAAATGAGTCTTTTCTAAGTGTGTATTTTGACGCATATTGCATCAAAAGCGTGAGGTCATCAGGACACATACTGTATCAGGAGATTAGTGTATCATGTTCAGGAAGTAGGTACATTATGACATTACTTAATTCTTGCATGGGAATTAATTGTTAGAGTGATGATAAATCCAGATCTTGTTATGCATGCAAGGCAAAAAGAAAGATCTCAGCATACAGTAAGCTGCATTGATAATGACCACGCTTATAACAATTGGGTATAACAAACTGATTTTTTATCTTGTCAACTTGCTGTATGTTTTAGTTGAAATGTGTATAACAAACTGCAGCTACAGTGAACTAAATTTAGTCCCTTTGAGTGCATTATAGCTTTAGTTTACTGTAATAAGATATGCAGCTTAGTGTTCCTCTCTGAACTTGTAAACAGACGTACCGAAATGTCTCGACCCTTGAGAGTCACAATGTTTCACCAACCGAACAGATGAGGTAAATGTTACAACAGTAAGATACACCAGCACCCTAGACTGACACAATGTTAACAGCAACATAACACACAAACCAGTATCAAAAAGTGTCTATACAAGTTATTAAATCATATCCATGAGAAATTGCATCTGGATTCAGAAGTAAAAACACTGAAACGAAAACGTCCCTAACACCTGTGTCAACGATGCAGCATGGCATATCATCATGCAACAACTTACAGCTAGGCCATGTCAGTATATGCACACACAGTAGATGTGATTGTATATATCAGTATATATCAGCGTATGTGATATAAGCATACACACATACACATATCACAACATGGCATATATGTATACTTGCATATGTTTACACAGCTATTAACATATGCACATACATATATGATAATTTTTCATACATGAATATCGATGTATAAAAAATGATCATATAAATGTTTATCTGTATATGTGCACACTGATATTTGTATACACATATCAGTATATCCTACATATATATATCAGCATGTGTACACGGATATCATAAGTTGCTCAATGGTCACAGGGGGATATGGGTTGACGTACCCTCTGTGTTTGTTTATGTTAAATAACATAAATAAACATAAAGGGAACATCAACCCAAGGGCCCTGAGGGACCAGCGAACAACGTATTTATCTTTCCAAACACCTGAATGTTAATTTTGAACTGTTTGAAGTATGGGTATCGGTTCATAATAAGGAACGCAGAGTTAGGCAATTAGCCAATACTAGAGTTTCAGATGACATAGAATCCAGCAGACAAGAAAAACAAATTTCGAGTTATCTCCCTTCCATGGATTTGCATTCGGAAAACATCGGTAATTTCCATACATCATACGTAACTCAATTATTCGAAATAAAGAATTATATGAAGTGCCAAACGAATTCCCACAGTTCGGCATTCCCAGCAAATAACATAGAAAATGTTACTTGGTTGTAAGTGCGGTGAATTGAAAATAATAGAAAAGCACTCAGCCAAACAGAAAACAACATTTATGTGTGAGGTAAGATAATAACTGATACTACACTGATACAGACTGAGTCACTCCATGTTGTCAGTATTTTAAAAACAAACAGAAATAAATCATGTTTAATCATAAGTCATGTTTCAGCTAATCAAACTAAAAAATAGGATGGCTTTCATACATCGAGACTAATGTTTTCACTTTGCAAAACAGTGGGACAACATGTATAACATGTGACCATCATTCTGCATGCCCCATTACAAGCCGTACCCATGGAGATATGCTCATATAACAAATAACAACATCTTGTATGGATGGAAATTACTGGCATGTAAATTCCATCTTATAAACACCAAAGTTTGTCACAGGTTGAAAAGGTGAAACAATATTATCAGCATAAGTAATTTCCATCGCCATGCAAGGATCTGATATTGACATTCTGCAGATCTTACCATGTCTAACCATTTGTCTACAATGTGGAGAGTTGTCGCATGTAGTAAAACAGGAGCCTTGCCATCAAATCCGTATCACAATAAATATCATTAACAACAATATCACAGGAAAGATAATATCAGATATGATAAACATTTTACATCATTTATAACAAACACTATACTGATATATTTAATCAGCATGTCATATCCAAGCTGGTCTGGCACACTTGAGAATGCTGTCAATATTCAAGCTTTCTATGCTACGTTCATTCTAATCCAAGCACTACCATGCAGATCTTTCAAACCCATATCTAATACAAATAAGATAGAAAGTAATTCCTCTGTGTGGAGTAGGCAGGACTTGTTATTTTTTCAAGTCAGCAAACATATACAACCTTCTGAATTAGTACTGAAGTTGCTTCAAAGGTCGTGCTGCAATTTCATAACATTTATCCAATTGCACCATCATCCTTAGAATGATGATCTTTCTCTATGTCAAAATGTTAATGTGTGTGTGTGTGTGTGTGTGTGTGTGTGTTTTACAATTCTTCTCAACTGACATCAACTTTTCAAATGCTCCGTTAGCAATCAGGCTTGCGTAATAGTCTTTCAAAATCAGAATTCTGTCCAACCTGCAACATCTTACCTAACATATTTTCTTTGTTTTTCTAATACTAACGCTTTTAATAATGTACATATATTTATTACAATTCACATGATTTATTCATATTCCAATGTAATACTTCGTTAGGAAATACCCATAACACTGGTAATTTGATGTACCGGTACGTTGACAGTCACAGGTCAATGTGACTTGTTAACGTGACATGGTAGTCTCACATGAATCAAGCTGCACTGCTGCTTCAACCTGCATCTAAAGAGGCTGGTCCCTACCACTTCAAGATACCAGTACTGTGACAAGGTAACTTGTAACAGTAATATCTAAACCTGAGTTTGTCGTCCTGCTAATACTGATTATGACATCCATGGGAGAACCTGATTTGTAGAAAAGAACTAACACGTGTACATTTGCAAATACACGTACATGGCTTAAAAAGTGTTTACTAATGTTTGATACTTTACTAGCAATATCTAAATATCTTAAAAGGTCTATAATATCTGTAGCCCCCAAAGAAATGTCTTCTTCAGGCTGTCATTACTTGTACACTACACTCAACTTGATGAGCAACCTAAGAATCACTGGAAACAAAGGGAGACCACTCTAAATGCTGTTCAGTATGGGAGATAACTCTGCATGTGAGATGGAATGGAACATATTTGTCCACATGTTGGAAGCAGAAAGCAGTTAAACAATAATAATAATTAGAACCCAAACTCCTAATGATCTTTAATTATATATAAATGAAACATGTATATTGTCATGGTGACTGTTGATCCTGTAAAAAGTATTAAAAACATTACATATGTCACTGCTTGTGGTTGATGATGGAATCTTGAACAATGCTCTATGTAGGAGTTGGGGAGTTTGGCAGATTTGGTATGTTTACCAGACATGTGACATGGAGAAACACACAGAATTTCTGCAATCTCATAAGCAAAGAGAAATATCTGCTGTTGCTTGGACAACTGAGGATGTGTATATCATATCAGTATTGAACAGTTAAAAATTGAATTTATCAACAAAATAACAACTACCGGTATTTCAAGATACTACAGTAATGTCAAGGGATTTATCTCGACCTGTTCACAGGCTGATATTCAATCACAAGTCTGCAGCAATCTAATCATACATTTCTCAGAATTTACGTACATAAAACATTCAAATTTTAGACAATTATCACAATATTTTCCCCAATTTCCCAGCCACAAGCACTTGGTTTGAAATTCTAGATAAACCCCTGACATACAGTTGTGGAATGTACCCCCTGACATACAGTTGTGGAATGTACCGGTATCCACAAACTCCCAGTGAATGGCAACAGCCCTTATACTTTACGGTAATTGTCATCTTTAGTTACCTCGCCTACTATCTAAATTGTCCGCCGCCAGACGAAAAGAGATCATATCAATGAGCTTATGAAAATGCTTTGAGATCAGCAACTCTCAGAGTGAAGGGAATTTTTCGCAGCATACACCTACATCAGTGTAACAACTTTCTCCTCATACATGTTCATCAGTCAATCTACATTCCGGTATGACCTATCGGTATTAACACAACACCCACTTCATAGCCAGGGTTCTGTCTTGTCCAACATCCAAAACATCTTACCAGAGATCAAGAACTGGCTATACATGCAGATTTACAAAACGTTCATAACATTATGATAGAGAAGAATTCCTCCTAATACTTGATTGTATCCAGGCACACAGCAGGCTTGGCTACCATGTGACAACATGCAAGGCAGATCATGTGATGCAACTGACCCCTCTCATGTGACATGGCAGATCATGTGACGTGTGTACCCTGTCATGTGACTGCATAATGTAGTGCTGCTGATGGCGTGAGAAGGCATGAGGAGATGGGTGAAGTCTGTACATGATGCTGTGATGATGATGATGATGATGTTGATGATGATGGGCATGATGGTGGATAGTGATCTAGAAGGTAGCGTCCCAGCCTGAGTTTTCATCTGGTGGAATGTCCATGTCGGCGGGGTAATTATCGAAGTTGCTGAAGTCAGCCGGACCTTTGATCTGCAACATGACATACAGGAGGCTAGAGGCACCAATACATAACTGTATACACACAGGATATAACTGCAACCATATAGGATGTTACTGTATACATATGTACAGGATATATCATTAATATACGGGATAGAACTATATACACACAGGCCATAACCATATACATACAGAATATAACCATACGATACAGGATATATCTGTGGACACTCAGTATACATACAGGATGTAACTCTCGATACAGGATATTAACATACACAACCAGGATATTGCTGTATACGAACATGATATAACCATGTACATACAGATATTAATGTATGCATACATTATAAAACTGTATACATACAGATATTAATGTATGCATACATTATAAAACTGTATGTATACAGCATGAACGTCAGTTAGAACTAGATCAGAAAGTACCTGCCTACATCTTTATTCATAAATGGTTTTGCTGCATTTTTTAAGAAGATTCATTCTTTGCTGAATATCACTGTCAGCAAAAATACATTAATTATGATATGGAGATGGAAACAACCAAAAACACTCCTGTCTCTGTGCTTCCCTTGACCTGATGGATATACCTCAATCTTTACCAAGCAAAGTTTTATATGGATGTACCATACAAACTCATAGTTGTATAGACCACTGACTAAAGACGTCACTTGGGACTTGTTCTAAAGTGCAGTTATGCAGAATAAAGAACTGACTAATAAGCTGGTGCCAACTTAGAAGGGTGTATTTACAAGGTGAAGCTCACTGAGAGCAGTGGTGATCATCAGATACTTCTGGATTCAATAAAAGTCACCAGTTGACTACTTGACACAAAATGGTCAATGAGTTATGACCTTTGATTGTAACTTAAGTCCAATTTGTTGGCATCGACATGGGGGGGTGTTAATATTTTTTTTAAAAATCCATAAATCCTAAATAATAAAAGGTACTAAAAGAGCTAAACTGACATAACTGCAAAGTGCTGATAATTATTAAATACTCCTTCAGTTAAGTTCCAGAAAGTAAATGTGACGAATGGCAGACTGGATGGAGCGCAAACATTCCCATATTCCCTCCCATAATAAAGTGTAAGAAGAAAACACATTCCAAGCTGGAGTGTTAAGTATTGTCCCACACCTTCCGTGCAACACCTCACCTTGGGAACAATTGGGGGCACCATTGTGTGTTTGCTCAAACCATCCCAGTCGAAGCCTTGGAACCACCTGCAAGGAACGGAAGCAGATCATTACTTGCGTGCATCTAATGAAAATGAACGTCTAACTAAAATGGAAACATATTCAAGATTTAGGACACAATCTGAGGGCTTTCTTTCATAGCGGTGGGGTAGCCTAATGGTTAAAGTGTTGGCTCGTCATGCTGAAAACCTGGGTTTTAACATGCTGAAATCTTCAAAGCGTCTCTGTGACCTTGAAAATTAAGTGAAGGTCACCAAAATCGACTGGGCCTTGCCCCTTCCCTGGATGAAGCTTGGTGTCAAATATGCAGAAACTCCAGTGAATGGTTCTTGAGGTATCTCGCTGACAAGCATAACATGGAGGTTAATATGCTGAAATCTTCAAAGTGTCTCTGTGACCTTAGAAAATTAAGTGAAGGTCACCACAACTGACTGGGCCCTGCGCCTTCCCTAGATAAAGCTTGGTGTTAAATATGAAGAAAATCCAGTGAACAGTTCTTGAGATAGCTTAACATGCAGGTAAAACGTTAAAGACTGTCATAATTCATCATATTGTTATAGGCTGTCATAATTCATCATATCGTTATAGGCTGTCATAATTCATCATATTCTTACATACTCTCAGTCATAATTCATCATATTGTTATAGACTCTGTCATAATTCATCATACTGTTAGAGGCTGACATAATTCATCATAATGTTATAGACTCTCTGTCATAATTCATCATGCTGTTATAGACACTCAGTTATAATTCATCATATTGTTGTAGACTGTCATAATTCATCATATTGTTATAGACTGTCATAATTCATCATATTGTTTTTGAGTCAACACCATAAGTCATCATACTGTTATAGACTCTCTGTCATAATTCATCATGTTCTTATAGACTCTGTCATAATTCATCATGCTGTTATAGATTCTCTGTCATAATATTGTTATAGACTCTGTCATAATTCATCATGTTGTTACAGAGTCTCTGTCATAATTCATCATCTTGTTGTAGACAGTCAAATTCATCATATTGTCGACTCAACACCATAATTCACCATGCTGTTATAGACTGTCATAATTCATCACATTGTTCTAGACTCTGTCATAATTCATCATGTTGTTACAGACTCTGTCATAATTCATCATCTTGTTGTAGACAGTCATAATTCATCATATTGTCGACTCAACACCATAATTCACCATGCTGTTCTAGACTGTCATAATTCATCACATTGTTGTAGACTGTCATAATTCATCATGTTGTTACAGACTCTGTCATCATTCATCATATTGTTGAGTCAACACCATAATTCATCATATTGTTATAGACTCTGTCATAATTCATCATATTGTTATAGACACTCAGTTATAATTCATCATATTGTTATAGACTGTCATAATTCATCATATTGTTATAGACTGTCATAATTCATCATATTGTTATAGACTGTCATAATTCATCATATTGTTATAGACTGCCATAATTCATCATCTTGTTGAGTCAACACCATAATTCATCATACTGTTATAGGCTGACACAATTCATCATATTGTTATAGACTGTCATAATTCATCATATTGTTCTAGGCTGTCATAATTCATCATATTGTTATAGACTGTCATAATATATTGTTGTTGAGTCAACACCATAATTCATCATACTGTTATAGGCTCTCTGTCATAATTCATCGTGTTCTTATAGACTCTCTGTCATAATTCATCATGTTGTACCTATACTCTGTCATATTTCATCATATTGTTATAGACTCTACCATAATTCATCATATTGTTGTCGACTCAACACCATAATTCATCATATTGTTATAGACTGTCATAATTCATTATATCTATATAACCTCACTGTTATAATTCATCATATCTGTACAGACTCACTGGTATGATTGATCATATGCTTGTAGCCTGACTGCCATAATTGATAACATCCATACAGAATCTGTATATTGATTCAGCACCAGATACCAATACACTCATCCATGTCTTACATCTTCATCGGTAGCATCAGTAGACCAACATCTGATCCTACTACTGAGAAACCAGAGTACATCTGATTGTGAAAGGATGTGCATGACCTTAGCAACTCACTTGTGTTTCTTAATCTCCATTATTCCATTTTTGCCGTAACCAAGTCTTTCGGCTGGGTTTTCTCGACACAGCTTCTTGATGAGTGTATGTGCATTTCGTCCAATTTTCCGTGGAAATTCAATCACATCAATGCCCTTTACTATCACATTGTAGGTCTTCATTGGGTCGGAGCCGGAGAAAGGAGGGCTGGAAAAATACGTTTTGCATAAACTTCTTGTACAAACAAATTAGTTAGAATGAAAGAAACATCAGAATGTCAACAAAAAGATTAATCTGTTGATGACTCATTCCTATCACCAATAGTAAAACAAGGTTCAAATAAAGATAGGCTATCTGGTCAGCAACATCTATTCTCAATTTGCTAAAACTGAATTGCATCAGAAACTTAACTGAACTATTATGAAAGTGACTTTCATATAATTAATATCAATGACCTTGAGCAAGGTGGGTTGGGCTGTATTACTGGTTTAGGCAACTATCATAATTCTCATCCTTTGTCACGCCTTATCGGGACGGTGGGGTAGCCTAGTGATTAAAGCATTGGTGCGTCACGCCGAAGACCCTGGTTTGATTCCCCACGTGGACACCATGTGTTAAGCCCATTTCTGGTGCCCCCCGCCGTGATATAAGCGGCGTAAAACTAAACTCAGTCAGTCTCATCCTTTGTCACGCCTTATCAGCTGAATCCCAGCACCATCACCTCGCAGTGTCTCCTCGCCACTCACCTTCCTGTCAGCAGCTCAAACATCAGGATCCCTAGGGACCAGTAATCCACAGCATGGTCATGGCCCTTGTTCAGGATGATTTCTGGGGCCACATATTCAGGTGTACCACAGAACGTCCATGTCTTCTTACCTGAGCCAACTTTCTTGGCAAATCCAAAGTCAACCTAGAATACATATGATCTAATTACTATGCATGAAATCATATGAAGAGAATCTGGACACAAACACGTTGACAAGGGTCAAAGTGAGAAATTGGTAGTGTGCATGGTGAATATGTATAGTCATGTATTTAATTGACTGTGGGCAAGACAATCAGTTGGTTGTCAGAGGGATGAGGACAAGCAAAGGGACTGAGGACAAGTTAAGGGGCTGAGGACAAGCTAGGGGGCTGAGGACAAGCTAGGGGGCTGAGGACAAGCTAGGGGGCTGAGGACAAGCAATGGGACTGAGGACAAGCATGGAATACTGTGTGTAAGCACTGAGTATTAGGGGTATTGAGCACCTATTCTGCCTACTTTGTCATGCCTACCAGTTTAACATAGCCTTTGGAGTCAAGTAGTAAGTTCTCAGGTTTCAGGTCTCGGTAGATGATGCCCTTGTTATGTAGATACTGGAACGCCTCCAAGACACATGCCACACAGAACCTTGTCATGTTGTCATCAAAACTCCCCCTAGTGGCAAAACATAATTCTTCTAATTATGACAGCATCATTTAACGTGTTGGAATGCATTCATGAACAAGGTTTCAACAACACTATCATAATTCCATCATCGCATTTTGCAGGTCTTTACCACAAGTATTGACAGTAGGTCAGGGATCGCTTGACCAGAGCATCAAAGAGCTGCAGTTGGTAACACCATGGACACATCACGGAAGTAAATCCTGCTTCAGTACAGCTTACACTTCAGTTACAATGAGACACAGCATGGAATGATACACCTGAAACTCTACATGTATAATGTAGAGACACAACACTGGAGCTCACCTTCACATTCAGTGGAGGACAAAATTGCTTTCATCTCAACTTGAACAAATCAGGGGTGAAATAATTGGTGGGGACAAGCATGTGAAGTTTCAATTGTTTGGTCGGTTAAGTTATTTCTGATGATATCATGTTTACAGTGCAAAGAAATGCCTTCTGGGATTATTGCGGACCGCGATCAATGTCCTATTTTACACGTGAAAAATGTGTTGAGCTCAAATGCTGACTACAGATATATCAACCTTAATTATTTTATGATTTTTTTTGTTGAAAATTCGACTCAACCCTCATAAAAATATTTGAGAGGCATCATTTGATGGGAACAAACGTGCAGTTTCAGACTCCAAGTTAAAATGCCTTCAATAAACTTGAAACTTCATATCATCTCTCCCACAAAGTTTCAGAGCTCTGTCCCTTTCAATTGTGGATGGATTAAAGATGGATACCAATCAGCCATATTGAAATTTCAATTTCGATTGGATGACATGCAATGAACTAAGATCGCATGGCTTTCAGGCAAGGTGAGCTAAGTTATAAAAATTACTTCTGGTGAGGATGGATGGGAGAACACAACATACTTGAACACAACTCGAGAAGACAATTAACATTCTTAAGTGTCCGAAAAGCCTGTAACACAAGATAGTCCCTGCTCACCTGTCTCTGAGGATTGTCCACAGCTCTCCACCCAGACACACCTCCATCAACATGTACACATACTTCTTGTCCTTGTAAGTCTTGAACAATCTGCAACAACGAGTATAGATGGAGAAACTGACACTGATCTGCTACTATAAGCCTTGTAACAGTTTTTAGGGCTAGTGAATGTAAGAGGTTGATGGGGCCCACCTGCAGTAGGTAATAGTCTTGGTGCCAAGATCAATTTTCCCAAGACAGTCCAACACCTGACTCGTTAAATCATACAGGAAGCCATATTTTCATTTGAAGAGACAAGAGTGTCTGATTTTGTGTGGTTAGTCCATGAGTTACTTGTGACAAACTGATGTGGGTTAGTGAGTGAGTGAGTGAGTGAGTGCTCGATACAACCAAGATCACCAATAACACAAAACAAATCATGAAATTCTTCAACATCCCATACAGCAAACAGCCTTAAAAAACTTACCACAGGTATTAAAACCTAATAAACTGAAGGTTTAACAAGAAATAGGACACTAACACATTACTCCTTACAGTTCTTACTGCTATTCTCCATTTATAACATCCTTATTTTTATCATGCCCCTCCTTATGATAAGCAGCTTCAAAATTTAAAACATGGTGCATGTCATAAGACAATAATATATAGTACTGGTCAGTATCACAGTGGACAGGGTGCTGGTTTCATTCCCTTGTGCATGTCATAAGAAGTACTGGTCAGCATCACAGTGGACAGGGTGCTGGTTTGATTCCCTTGTGCATGTCATAAGA
>VKKT01002326.1:94279-106040 GCA_008038995.1 Haliotis laevigata | reverse complement strand
GAAACTGACCACCCGATCCCGTTAGTCGCCTCTTACGACAAGATAGTCGCTTTTTATGGCAACACATCCAATAACTGGTTAAAACAACTTGTTAAACATGAAAGTACTAAGTTTAAAACTGAAAGCAACCTAAGCATCAATAACCAAACACAACATGTTAGTTAACAAAAAAACCCAAAAAAACAACAATTATCTTTAATAAGAGTTAGCCCTGTATGTCAGTCAACAAGATCGACTTTGGCACTACAATTAGAAGCTGAGCTAATCAAAACACATACTAAATACAGGACTGTAGTAGACCACCCATCATTGCCAATACAGGTCCAAATGGAAATGTCATACTTGAGCTATTCATTTCATTACAATAGTTTCTGTAATATATACTAGCCACATAAAGAAACTGTGCACACAGAAAATGCCTTCAGAATTGGGATACAACACAGCAAAGACGAAATGATGTAGACACTTTATAAGCTGAAGTATCGGACCACAACAAAATGTCAAAAGAACATGAACAATATCCGTAACGATGACATCAGAAGTTCAAAATCAAGTAGGCGGTCACACGACGAAGACACAAAGTCAATAACGAGTATGACCACTGTGTGCGTAAAGCACAGCAGTGCATCGAAGATGCATAGAGGCTACCAAATGAACATTGAAGGCCTGGGGAATGGTCTGGGATGTGATCACTGCCGTCTGGAACCTGTGTCTGAGATGAGTCACCCGACTCCATCTGTTCTGTCTTGGCGTCGTTACGTCGGGAACGCCCAAAACGTGGGTGGTCGGCGACGTCATTACTGTTTCGATAACGCCTGACCAATGCAGATATCRTGTTATGATGGCATTGGAAATGTGCTGCCACCTGATGTTGGCTCATTCCTGCTTGAACCATTCCAATGGCTTCATGACGCTGAGCAGATGTTAATCTTG
Source organism: Haliotis laevigata (assembly GCA_008038995.1). NCBI lineage: Eukaryota > Metazoa > Mollusca > Gastropoda > Lepetellida > Haliotidae > Haliotis > Haliotis laevigata. Next base: position 105,107 of record VKKT01002326.1, on the reverse strand, counting down.
GCACGATGTGCATGTGACTTCTCATGTGAATTTGTGAACATTTGAATAACAAAAGAACAAGCTTTCGAAAGTGACAGCAATTTCAGAGTTTCACATGTTGTGTGCAGCTGCACGGGCTGCACGTGCAGTAACACATTGCAAGGCCATAGGCCACCGTCAATGACGTCACGTCGCCTGGCACATGCATGTGCGTTTGATTGTCTCCAATACTTGCTACGTTCACAAATGTATGTATGTATAAAGACGCTGTGTGCCTATATTTATATTTTTTATGTGCACAGTTTCTTTATGTGGCCAGTATATTATTGATATTCAATTTTCATTTTGGTAGTCATTAATAATTCTCTCAACAATATTTCCAATTAGCCATCCCTGTATATTCTCCAAATCCCTGAGAATATGTGAAGCGTGAAATATTACGAGAAGTTTTAGTGGATATTATTGCCAGAAACACAAGATACAGAACTAAAGAAAGGTCAACTTAGTTCCCTATCTAGAATCAGAGTGTTTCTCCGTTGGGACTCACCAGACAGCCCTCTGTCACTCTCCTCAATGTGGGATCTCTTTTGTTCCTGGGGCAACTGCTGGGCAGCAATCTGACCTTCAGGGTCATCCAGGGGTCCTTCACGGTGGTCTCCATACTCCTGGAAACTGCCCGAATAGCCATAGTCCTCACTTACTTTACTTCTGGCCTCTGACTGTCTCTGGTACCTTTGTTTATTCTTTTGCTTTCTGGATGGTTTTGGTTCTTGAGAATCATGGCTAGTGGCATCTTGGTCATATTCCTGATTCTGATCAAAAAAGCCTCCTCCTACAAAATGTGAACTGTCCTTTGCATACAAGAAATTACTTTCCCTTTCACCACCATCCTTCTTCTTCTTCTTCCTTTTGTCTTTCCTCTTCAAAGGAACTTCTTCCAGATGTCCCTCCATGGCCTGACCTTCAGGATATCCTTGGTACTGAGCATGCATGTCGTCCACATCCTGAAACCTTTCATCGTCACTTGTCTGGTTAGCATAACTGCTTTTCTTGTTCATTTTCTTCTTATTGTCCCGTCTCCTACCACCAGAACCAACACTGTTTACAAAATTACTGTAGCAGTCTGTTTCCACACGCCTTGTCCCATCCCCGGAGGCAGTTATTGTCAGATTCATGTACCCTCTGTCTTGTACATTTTCAAATGACCCGCTATCTTCAAGCACACGCACACTCTGATTGGAGGACTCTGACACTGATGAATGAGATCTTCTGACATCCTGTGTGGAATGTTCTTCTGGTTTTTGTCCACTATGACTGGAGGAATCGGACCTATCTGTCCTTGTCCTCCTGAATTCCCTTGTCCCCCGTGCTCGCCCCCTTCCTCTTCCGCCTCTCCTGCCACCCTCATCATAAACTTGACCTCTTCCACGACCTCTGCTCCTTCTTTTGTTTCTTATTCTGTTTCCCTTATCATCATCGTCATCATCGTCATCATCATCAACATCATCCATAAACTGGCCTGGCATTCCAGTGATGTCATAATGAACACTCCGTGAATTGTTAACATCATCCCATTCATTTTTAAAATATGTGATTGCTTGTTCTACAAGTATGTCCTCTTCTCTCCTCTCTTGCCTGTCGTGTCTGTTGAATTTTGTCTTGTCCCTCTTTGTCCTGCCACCCTGCTGCCGCAGGTCACCTGGGTCCTCATCTACACTCCCATCATCAAAGTCCTGTAGTTGTTCCACACGCTCCTCATCAGCTGCGTCGATCGCAGGGAAGTCTTTGTTCTGTTTCTTTTTCTTCCTTCTGTTCTTTTTTCCTGGTCTAGTAATTCCTGCTGCATTCTCCTCCCCTCCCTGTTCCTCCCCATCACCTCCCTGTTCCTCCACCTCACCCCCCACCTCCCAGTCTCCACCTTTCTCTGTGGTCTTCCTCAACAGACTACTGTAACCCATTCCTGGAGGGTTCCTTGACCCTCTACCAAGCCTTTTCCTGACAGATTTCCCTGGTGAAACAGATCTGACATCACTTGCAGACTTTTGTCTAGTATCTCCACTATTAGCACCTGCAGGAGCTTCTTCCAATCCATCTTCTCCACAAGCGTTATGGTTTTCTTCACTTACCATCTCTGATGTAAACTCTTCTGGTATTTCACTTTGAATTTGTTTTGCAGAATCTGTTCTGTTTATCTGGTCATTATTAATGGACTTGGTTTGTCTCAAGTCAGTTGTGTTATCTTCCAAATGTTCTTTGGCATTGTGTTCCCCATCAGCAAGAATACTTGTGCTATCCATCTTGGTGTCACAAGAAGCACTGACTTCACTTGTGTCAGGAACACAGGCTGGTTGCTGGCTGCCCTTAAGTAAATGACTGTCAGAAATACTCTGATTTTGAGATTCGGATTTGATTTCAGTCCCAATCATGGCTGATACATCTCCTTTACATTCACCGCTCTCTGCATTCCTTGTACCGGACTTGATGTGATCCCCATCATACACAGATTCAACACCTTCTTCATTCCTTGTACCCGGACTGACTTGATCCCCATCACACACAGATTCAACACCTTCTTTATTCCTTGTACCCGGACTGACTTGATCCCCATCACACACAGCTTCAGCAGCAGGAAGGGAGGGATCAGTGGTCTTCCCTGACCCAGTCACAAATGACTCTTCTGGTTTCACACAATGTCCAACATCAGCAGGCAATGGAGGTGTTGAAGGAGTGATATCAACCTTGGTGACACCATGAGTAACTGTGCATGTTTCTTCTGATGATTGTGGGTCAAGTTGGGCAGACTTGTCTGGAGCGACACCATCACTCTCTGTAACCTGGTCTGTGGTGACATCGTCAGTGACAATCTCATCTACATCACTGCTGTCCTCAGACTTCTCCTTCAGCTGCGCTCTCACTGAGTCTTCAGTCGGCTGACAACTGTCTTCTTCCACATCCACTCCTTCACTTTCCTCCTCGGATGCTCTCAATATTGTAGGGGGATCATCTACATTTTCCTCTGCAACAGTACAAGGTTGTGATCCATCTGTGACACAAATGTTGTTATTGCCCTGGCATTCTACATCAGCGGTGTTAGTATCAGAACTCACAATGGGGTTATCTCCCTTTGCATGCAAGTCCAAGTTATTTTCCTCAGTTCCATGCAATAGGGTTGTGTGTCCATGCAAACTTGTGGTTTGTGAGTTACTTGTTGATCCATCATCAACCACATCAGACATCAGACCATCACTACTGTCCTTACCTGATCTCACTGATGCATTCGGCTGGGATTTACCTGAGACATCTTGGATATCTTTCCCTGTCCCGCTTGACTCTCTAATACTGATAGATTTAAGCTGATCCTCAACACTTTCAACATCAGCTATCACTTCCGAGTGTACACTTTCAGATGATGCCATGGAAACGTTTAATGTTGCCTGGTTGACACTAAAACAATCTGAAAAATATAACATTCAGTATATAAAAACAATACATCCCTGCAGCTCACTTGAAGTAATGGCTTTGTAACAAAATGACAACAAAGGGTGATCACCTGAAACTGAACAGGCTTCATCATCCAGATCAATATTATAATAATAAATAAAGCTTAAGTACAAGAGGGGATACTGCAAGGTCAAGATACAATATGTATCGTCACACATAGGTAATGATACAATTAATCTTGTTATATGAATACTGACATCAAATCACGATGAAACTTACTAAAAATAAATCTTTCACCACTGGTCCAAAAGCTAGCTAGCTAGCTATCAACACTTTTTTTCAGAAGATATTTGTAGTAGTGAAGCTGAAATGTTAATTGCAATATATTTGACAACAGGACAGAAACTATGTATAAAGCTAGCCATCCTCCTATAGAAGTGGAACTATGTATAAAGCTAGCCATCCTCCTATAGAAGTGGAACTATGTATAAAGCTAGCCATCCTCCTATAGAAGTGGAACTATGTATAAAGCTAGCCATCCTCCTATAGAAGTGGAACTATGTATAAAGCTAGCCATCCTCCCATACAAGTGGGACTATGTATAAAGCTAGCCATCCTCCTATAGAAGTGGGACTATGTATAAAGCTAGCTATCCTCCTGTAGAAGTGGGACCATGTATAAAGTTAGCCATTGTTTTCCCCAAAATAACAAGTATTCAACTGTAATAAATGATACACACAAACATATACTGTATCCCTTGGACAGCCTGAGAGGCTGTGTTAATGTGTGTTTACTGTGGCAGCTAAATTGATAACTGTGTGAACATCTATATAGGAACTGCCTGAGTAAATCCGCAATGTAAACACACACACACATATATATATAACATATTTATGTGACCATTCCTCACTCAAAACATACCTGTCAGTTAATAAGTGTTCAGAGACTATGTTAACACATATGTATTGCACCACAAAAACACATACTCGCAATTCTCACAACACCCCAGACGCATAGAATGCATTGTTAACATGGTTGTCACACGGTCAGCAAGGAGCGGGACAAATAAGACTTTACAGTACTGGCCGCGCGTGTGAGCATAGGAAAACGAGATTACAAATTGTGCACCTTTTGTTTTTGGAAACGTCAAAAATGCCTTCTGGTTTCGCTGTCACTCATTCTGTAGTTGGCTTTCAGTTTACATATACCGCGATATTGCACGAGATTAACCAAGGGAGGCCACTCCAATATAACTTGGACAAAGTATATAAAGACATTTGATGAATCTGCACGAACAGCTTGAACAGTGTTCGTAACCACATTTTTTATTTTTTTTCTATGCTAACGATATTATCATCTACATCAGGAAACGTGCAACAAGAAATGGTACATGCGTGTAGTGAGTGAAAAATAAATCTGTTAAGTACAGACATATATATATGGTGGTGATCGATTTCAAAGTCCCAAATTTAATTTCGTATAAAAAATTTTATACATACGTACCACTGATTTTTGCGCTTCTAAGATTCCTGAAACCTGGATGGTTCAATAACAAGTAACATATCTGCAGTTATTCCATAAATACTGACCCGCTACCCAAATACAATACCGTCAATCAAGAAATATATTGGTATTGGCAGAAATGTTTGTTTTCTATTCATCTGTCCCTTTTTCAGTTATCTAGAATAATCACTTTGCCCATTTTTCAAAATTAGCGTTCAGACACTGTACATGTAGGCACAGGGACACGGGATAGCCGAGTGTTTAAAAATTCGAGTTGGATTCCCTACATAGGTTCACAACGTGAAGCCCATATTTGGTGTCCACCACCGTGGTATTACTGAAAGATTGCCAACCATACTCAGTCATTCGTATGTAGGTATCAACTGCACATCTTGCACAATAACAGATGCATTCTAAAAAGACAATCCAACTTTTGTCAACACCACTGCATCTGTACATAAAATGCATGAAATTACCTGTGTAATATCTGATGGCGAACATTTTGTTTACACAAAGTCTATTGTTAGCCTAACTTTACGCTCAGTCAAAGACAGCAAATATTCTCAGTACTGTGCAGCATTTAGCCGATGAGGAGGCACAGATCATGATGTGTGGCCAACGGAAAGGTCGTCTTGGCCCTGAGCCCCGGGATAACTGACACCTTTACACAATTGGCAAAACTGTTGGTTTGCCAGCTCTGCACAGGTTTTACTCACTCTGCACAAGCGTCTTCGTACTTTAACAGTTCAGGGCAAAAGTATACTTTATCACTCGCCCGCCCGTGGAAAATACTGCAGTTTATTATATTCTTAAGGGTGAAATATTGTAAGTTAATATTGGTGAAAATAAAAATGGTATTTTCACTGAGTAGAATAACATGTTATTTCACTGAGTAGAATAACATGTTATTTCACTGAGTAGAATATCACTTTTGCCTGGAACTACTTTCTGCTCAAGGGCTAGACTGTAGTTGGGTTGCGGAATAAAATGCAGACTTACTCGATGTCTCGATCATTTATAAACAATGATCAAATTATAGTGAGTGAGTGAGTTTAGTTTTACGCCGCTTTTAACAATATCCCAGCTATATCATGGCGGGGGACACCGGAAATGGGCTTCACACATTGTACCCATGTGGGGAATCGAACTCGGGTCTTCGGCGTGACGAGCGAACGCTTTAACCACTAAGATACCCCACCGCCCGATCAAATTATAATGAATAGAATATTTTGTTAATGTTGTCAAATTATGTCGATAAACATCATGTGTTGGCGAATTTCCGGGTGTTATTGAGTATTTGAAGCACATACAAATCATCTTGAGAATTATCAGACAGTGGGCGATCTAAGGGGGCCTGTGTCGTGAGGTATGATCATTAACCTCTCTCTGACGAATGCTCTCGGTGGTCCGTCTTTCAAGTAGTACAAGTTCGGTTGCCGTCTTTGATGTTGACAAGGTCTACGTTGTACGTTGTCATGGACCATATCGGATCGGTGGCGCATTTTCTGCTGTCTCCTTCGTATTCTCCCGGCTGGTACAAGTACCTAACGCTGATCAGGTCCGGTAATGTTTCCTCTGTATTATCGCGACGTGCCGCTGCCTACGACGATTCGACAGATTTCATTTTGATGGCTTCGATGGGTCTCTTTACCACGAGTCTGGTGATTTCGTTGTTGATGGCATCCACCACTTGCGGTAAGCATACGACCTATTCCGTGTTTCTGTTTTTGGGATCCATTAAATCCCGCGAGTACTGATGTGAGAACAGACGTTCGGCTAAGGTGCGATTGAATCTCTCGACTATGGCTTGGCTTCGGTGAGCTCCCGCCAGACCTCGTCTCACCTGGACTTTGTGCTTGGCCAGCAGTTGTGACACGGCTCCCATGAACTCACGTCCGGAATCGATTTGCAATACGGCAGGCCAGGTCAAGTGACTGCGTTTGTATATGCGTTCTAGGGCTTTGGCGACTTCGTTCTAATCTTTGGTTCTCAACGGTTCGGCTTCCTTGTAGATACTGGCGACGTCGACGACTGTCAGAGCGTACTTGTAGGTTTTATGCCTCACCCTGTCGTGAGGTAGAAACAGGAGGTCGGCTTGGTGAAAGCGATTCGGCGTTGAAATGTCGAATTTTCTTCTCAGGCTATACCGAGGCGCCGGCAGGTAAACTTGCCAGATGGCTTGTTTTTTAAGCCAAGCTTTGGTGACGTCTTCCGAGACTCTAGCAGCTTTGGCGAGTTTCGGGATGGCGTCTGCGCCTTCCCAGTACACGCGTGGGCTGTAATAAATTTTCTCAATGATGTATGTATTGCGTGCGTTTTAATTATTTAATATGTGCGTGTGTCCGTACGCGTAAGTGGTGACTCCATCGATGGCGATCCACCGTTTCATGTCCATGGGAGACAGCGACGTCTTGTTGATTCTCAGTCCGTATATCCTGTGTCCGTCACTTCTCAGCTTGTTCATCTGGTGTTTAAACGTGTTATTCTTGAACAGGGCTTCCTTGAATCTGGCGTGTTTGATGTGTTTTTTCACCAAGTGTTTTTTCACGCCTTTCGTCTTTTGGATTTCATCGTCGTCGGCTTTAGTGATGGAATACATCTTGGGTCTCAAGCCGATGTACTCAGCGATCGGGTGCCCGCGCATTCGTCCTTCATCTTGCCGAGCACTTTTTTTGTTGACTTGGCTGTGCATAGGGTGATCTTTAGGGTAGTCGCTGGTGTCGTACAGGTGCATGTGTTTTTTCATGTCCTCGTACACGTCCTCGGTGTGAATTTCCATCAGCAGGGAATCTGTGTCTGTGTACAGCACTTCTCACCTGTCGCCGTAATGCTTTTTCAGCTCGTTGTAGTAGAAATCGTACATCAAGTGTTTGGATAAGTCGAGGATGCTCATCCCCACGTAAACGGGCCGGTTGAATTTGATGTGACTTTTGTTCACGTGTAGCGCTGCCAAGTCATCGTCGAATATTTTGCTTCGGTTGGACGCCGGGCTGGCTATGAGTTTCCTGAGTTTTTCTTCCTCGATGGTTCTGACTAGCTTCACGTTCACGCATTTTCTCAAATCCTCCATCGTTTTGCCGAATACCGAGTTGCTCATGAGCTTGTGCAAGTTTTTCTCGAAATCGCTTGTGGCCATCTTTCGTAAATCCGTGTTCATTCTGATGTAGGGCTCCATCCACGGACTTTGATCGAACTCAGCGCCCTGTGTATTTTCATGAGCTTCATTCCCAGCGACAAGTACAGCTGCAGATTGCGATAGTGAACGACGCTTTTGACTTGTTCATCAAATTCGGCACGAGTTTTTCAACGTTAGCCGGATTATTGTTTCCCAGCAAGTTTCGTTCATATTCGGACATCCAGTCCGGGTTCACCGTCAATCGTTCGGGAGCTAGCGGATAGCTGTTGTGCAATTCGTGTAGTTCTGCGGGAAAGTGCAAGTCCACTTCGAGCACGTAGCCTTTGTTCGAATCCGGCGTGATGCTATTCACGTCAATCATCTCGGGTGAGGAGACCCATTCAAATCCCCCGGTGAGGAGATACTGACTCATGGCCCAGCCGTACAGGTTGTTGGCGTCGAGATAGAGTATGCGTTTGGTCGGTTTGCCGGGGTCGTGACCGGGAACGTACTTGTTGTTGGCTTTGGCATATCGTTTGGAGGCCATGGAAATCCACCTCGCAAGCCTTTCTCCTCGAGCAGGTGCATGTCGTAATCCGTCAGTAGTTTCAGCTCCACGTCGGTCTTTTTCACCAAGGCGTCCCAAGAGAGACCGGGGGATGAGAAATACCACGCGGGGTCCAGGCCGTACTGTTCCAAGCACGTTTTGCTGAATATCTCGAACACGTCGGCCAGCAGCAGCACATCCGTTTTTAAGTACATTTCATGGTAATCGCCCGAATTCTTGCAGCCCAGTTTGTCCCACAGGTTACTCGCATGCGCGTAATCATCTTGAGAGATATTGGAATCGGTCAAGATGCTGTAAAATCGGTCGATGGGAGGTAATCGCGTCTCGTCGAACTTAGACCAATCTTCCATGTACTCGTAGGGGTAGACGCCCTTCCTCAGAAGCAGGGATCGAGTCTCGGCGTCGGTGTATCAATTGGTGATGTCGAAGTCGTCCGGGTCGTTGGCGTTTACCAGACTGTCTAGAGACGACAGCAGGACTGAACGCTATCGATAAATCTCCGAAGATCCGGGTTAGAATATCGATCTTCAGTAACCCATGCTTGTCGTAAGAGGTGACTAAAGGGATCGGGTGGTCAGGCTCGCTGACTTGGTTGTCACATATCATCAGTTCCCAACTGCGCAGATCGATGCTCATGCTGTTTATCAGTGGATTCTCTGGTCCAGACTCGATTATTTACAGACCGCCGCCATACAGCTGGACTATTGTGGACTGCGGCGTTAAACAACCAACCAACCTGTGCAGCGTTTCAATAGCACATATATAGGCATGACTGCTAATTACCGGGATATACTGAAAACGAGAAGCATTTCTTCCAATTGTCAGAAAACACAGGAGTATATGCTAACTCCTGGACTGTCCCTAGCTGATATTCTAGAGTCATGATGTCGCACGTGTTTGTCAAAATCTGCCGTTAAAGCTGCAGTTGAGGTCAGGAGTTAATGTTGTTGCGGGCTGCAGCTGGCAGTGCTACGTCGCGTTTGTTTTTTATCCTTGCATGTTTGACCCCTGATGATCACACTGGAATTCGTTAAGTTCTGAAAGATATGCATTTGTAATATAAAGCTTTCCAAACATACTTTTCCATGATCATTGTTTTGTGTCCCGAACATGTAGGGAGCAATTGCTAACAAAAATAAAGCTGATCACAATCAGCTGTCACGACAGTGAGAGGCTACTTGCAACACAATGAATGCGCATGTAACCGACTAATCTCTCATACAGATAGAGAGCCTGACAGGCTCGCAGCAAGCCAGTTTGTTCGTGTAAGCCCCACAGGCTGCAAACCTAGATATTTAGATAGTATTGAGGCCTTGCCCAACTTTTTAACAAGCATGTGTAAGTCCAAGCTTTTTTCATTATGGTAGCTACGCCCCTGACTGAAAGACATATATCCAAGAAAGCCGATGCAAGTCTATAATATATGGCAAGTCTAGATTACCGCAGTTTCAGGAAGGAAGTCTCTGGACTCCTTTCCATTACATTTTATTATCATAATTTAGGAACCGTTGTTTCTGTAAAATATGTTCATATCAGAGACTCTATGTCAGTGACTGACCTGCACAATGTACAGTGCCACTAAGTGGAACATTTGCTATCAGTGTTATCGTCACCATCATCTGAATCAGATAATCATTTCTGTAGACACTGCACATTTAAACACGTTCCAGGGGCGGTGGGGTAGCCTGATGGTTAAAGCGTTCGCTCGTCACGTCGAAGGCCCAGGTTCGATTCCCCAAAAGAGTATAATGTATAATGCCTATTTCTGGTGTCCCCCGCCGTGATATTGCTGGGATATTGCTAAAAGCGGCGTAAAACTAAACTCACTCACTCAACAAGTTCAAAATATATCTGTGCACTTACTGTGTCCTAATCTGGCTTGGCACACAATCTACTCGCTCGCATTGTGGATATATCTTCTACGCTATTTGTGAACATGTGTAATAATGTCTGCTCCAGACAGTCAAATACTTTAAAAAAGAAGAATCGCGAGGCTATACTATAGCGCGCTTTTTATTGTACAGAATAGGCAACCATGTTTAAAGCTATCGTAGCGCTACGACTGTCGTATCTCCCATACTGTAACATAGACTTACGACAGTCTTAGTACTACGATAGCTTTGTGAAACGGGGCCCTGATCTTTAAACATCTCACAACTGGAATACTAGACTAAGGCTTAGTCTCTGAATATATATAATTTTGATAGTAACAAACAAGCCCA
>VKKT01002326.1:33811-43875 GCA_008038995.1 Haliotis laevigata | reverse complement strand
TGTTAATTATTACCATTCTTTGGTATTGCTAATTGTCAAAAACTGTTGATAGTAGGCCCCAATATAGTTTTGGTTACATATCCTATGAGATAAAACATATGTTTGGAAATTCACCAGTGGAAAACCAGAAAAGTATCTGACAAGAGCAGATTTTGTTTTTGTGTATGACTCGTGTACATTTAAAAAGAATAACTATGTCTCTATGAGGTGGTGGGGTAGCGCCGTAGTTGAAGCACTTGCTATTACAACAAATGTCTCCTTATCCTATTTCTGGTGATCCCTGATCATGCTGGCGTTGATGGAAAATTGCTATTAGTGGTAAATGGTCGCTCTCTCGCTCACTCACGATGAAATCCAACTGCATGACATCAAACTGAGTGACAGAACTGGTTACTTAATTGCTTCCTTTTCACTTACATTCCTTGAAACTTTTGAGCATTATTGTAATCAACAAATAATACTGAACAAAGACCACTCTCTAACTGGTAACTTTGCCCTTCGGAAACCAGTTTCATTCTTTATCTCATTTGTGTCTTGTAACCTTGATTTAACAATTTTGAAGTTTAGACAGGCAAATCAGTACTGACCAAAGTTATTCATTTGATGGTCCACCTGTTTGCATACCAAGAAGTAAGATTAGAATGTTCACTACCCCAATGTATTCATCAACTCTCATTTATTATACTTGATATGCATATGTTTTCACATTTCCTTGCCCTTGGTTTATGTTTAATTGTGAGATTTGTTCCTTGACTGCTGCCTGTGATATTTGTTTACTTGTGTTGAAGGATATGTACAAATTGGATCTGTCAGATGGGTTATTGTGTTTAATATACCTGCAGATGGTAGTGCATTTCATCAGGACAATAGATTGTTGAAACCTTTTGTCAATCATTATCAAGTGAAAGATATTTTTTATACCATTTATTTCTTTGTTTATGTAATATTATTTTTACTATCATTACCATTACTTGCTGTAAAAAACGCACCTTTACAACTCTTCCCTGTACATTTTTATCACTAACCTGTTTGGCCACTTCTGATTAACATCAGAGGATTTTTGTATGTGATAGTCCTAACGTGTCTGGCTCTGACTAGTATCACACAATGTTTTTTGTACATAATACTGCCAGCATATATACATGGATTGGGAAAGGCAGGGGCCATGGGCCATTTTGCACATTAGAAAAATAATTGGCCTTTAAAATTGCTGAAGTTTACTACTGATACAAGGGCAGTTGCCCATTCTAAATATAGAAAATGGCTAATAATCCTGAAAATGGCCCAAAGTCAAAGTTCTTTATCCCAGTCCCTGTATATGTATAGGCAGAAGAAGATATTGGTAGAAAGAGGGGCAGACACAGGGAATGGCAGGATAGTTCAGGGTGCATAGTCTTAATTTTAGATTTTGTTTCTGTTTCTGAGGGGTTGTATGGTAGCCCACTGGTTCCAAAGATTGCCAAAGATCCAGGTTCGATTCCCCACATGGGTACTATGTGGGAAGCCCATTTCTGGTGTCCCCCACTGTGATATTGCTGGAATATTGCTAAAGGCAGCGTAAAACCCAACTCACTTACTCTACTTCTTAACCCATATTATCAACTGCATGTGTTATTGTCAATTTTAGGATTTATATGCCTTCACAGAAAACTTATTTGATAATGTTTGTTTCAACATGTCAACCCAAACCCATTTGGACTTACAAGTGTGTGCTGAATCCAATTTCAGGTGTAATTTTCATTTGCATTCAGCTCAACAGAATAGAACCCTCTACACACACGCACACACACACACACACACACACACACACACACACTTACTTTTGAAAATTTCTGGATCAGCACACTCCAGGTTGACTCAGAATGTTTCAGCCACCACGTGTGGTAGTCAAAGGGGGATAACTCTTTGTGGACAATTAAGGCATCTTTGTCAATATTTGGAAATAGTTTTCTGATTTATTCTGCATTCTGTACTTTTTATGTTGGTGAGCTTTAACACATATAAAAGTAATTTATTTTGATTAGTTCTGAAGGAAGTCAGAAAACAAAGGTATCAAGTATTTGTTGTGGTTGTACAACAATTTGTATGACAGTATGCCAGAATGAAATAGGAATTGTAATAACTGAAAGTTTAATCGTTATTAAAACCTTAACCATTCTGACATTCCAGCCCACCTTGCAGCCTCCATTCGCTCATGTACATTCTGACATTTTCAGTTTCCTGTTTCATGTTTTATATTTCCGTTGTTGCACATATGTGATAATCTGCCATAGCATTTTGGTTGCCATGACAATGCGTACTGGACAGACAATCTCAAAATATTGGACTAGGTTCCTTCTTAATGAAAGTGTTCATGTGAATGATGTGTTTTGCTATGGTGTGTTCAAATTAAGTTGTTTTGTTACGAGAATTTGTGTTCCACAGAAACTTAAACTGTATTAGTTGTCCAAAATATGTAGCACAAGAGATGCACATTTTGCAATTCAGTGACCAGCTGTGTGTACTTAATTGCAGATTTTGAAATTTTGAAATTGTGTTTTGATACCAACATATAACAATGAATATTGAAATAGCTTCCTGGTGCCTGAACTATAGGAAATGTGCATCAAAAATACTCCTTTTTTCAGAATACCAGTGTTACATGTTCTTTCTGAAACTTATCCAAACTAACATATGTTTTAACATACAAACCTGTTTACCACATAGCATCAGATATATACATTGGAGATAAAAGCTGAATGTGATATTGTCCATCGCAATGATAAGGAGAGGACAGCTGTACTAAATTACAGCAGAACTTTGGACTGTAAGTAAACTCAAGGTTAAATTACCCTCATTAAGTTTGAGGATGAATTAAATTCTTTTTCTTAGGGACCAATCGTAATTTATGGCTGGTGTGTGTGTGATGATTTTAAGGGGGTCACCCATTTTGTTCTGGGGAGGGAGGGGGATTCATCAATTTTGTACGCATATACTAGGGGGTCAGAATTTTGTACATAAGGAAGGATAACAATATATGGATGAACAACTTCTTTATTGCTGTTGTTCATCCATATATTGTTATCCTTCCTTACTGCTCCAACTTCTAAATGCCTAAAGAAGTTAATTTTGTACATGACATTGGGGGTGCTGGGGGGGTCACTTACTTTTTGGGGGGAGGGGGTGTCATTCACATTGTACATGTTTCTCCATAAAACTCAGCAGCAGCTCCCAGCTATAATTATGAACGGTCCCTTATAAACACACTCAGATAGGCATGCTTCCATCCCCAGTATTATGAATGCTCAAAAGCATTCAGCAACCTGTGTTCCAAACAAGGTAGTAGTTGAGAGTTGCTTGTTGTAAGCTGGTGTATCCAGTTGTAATCTGCCTATTATTTTCACAGAAACAGTGCTGCACAAATGTGTCCAATATGTACTGAGGAAACAAATAAGCATGTGTTCATTTATCCGTTTTCAGTTTTCCTCGGAGGCTTTGTATTGGGTTAAAATCTGAAAATATCTGAAAACTGCAATGAAGTAGTGTTACCTTATTTGTTTCCCTCAGTATGTTTGGAAGGGGTATTATTTGAAAATGGTTGTGAATGGAGTGTCAAATAAAACATTTTCACTCAGTAAGTCTTTGTGTATTACAATCCGGGAAGGGTTCGTCTTCATTACGTGGTTCTTCATCTGTGACTCCAGTTTTCTGGTGTTAAGGAGTGGCTGTTGTTACCTGTGTTGCAGGTGCAATCTCTTCTTGCCTGTTTATAATTTGAAACAATTTTTTCTGAAATAAATGCAAGAGGAAGGCGTTCTTTATAATTTTGAGACCCATGGAAATCCGGGTTTGAATTATTCTCAATCTACCCATGCTTTTTGTAAATGACGACTAACAGGATCGGGTGGTCACGCTGACTGACTTGATTGACACTCGTCATTGTATCCCAATTTAATACTTAGAACAAGGCTCATGATGTCACTGGATTGTCTGCTCCAGACAATTTAAAGACCGCCACCATAAACTGGAATATTGCTGAGAGTGGAGTTAAATGATAATTTGAGCGCTGAATCATTTCTTTGAAAGACATCAGTTACTTCCCCCATCTGTTGTAATGGAGATATACAAGGTGTAGAAGCTTCAGGGCCCCGTTCCTCAAAGCGATCGTAGCGTTATGACAGTCGTAACTCCCATACTTTAACATAGACCTACGACTGTCGTAGCGCTACGATCGCTTTGAGGAATGGGGCCCTGATGTGGGTATTCTTTGAACTCTGTACATACTGTTCAAGTGTCACGTGACTTTGTACATGGCTACAACTGTAGGTATCTTCACCAATCTTTGAACAAATTCAACAATAGGGTCTGTTCCACATCGTTCTGCTAAAGTATATGGGTGAAAAGGTAGACAAGTTGGGATTTCAAAAATATGTTATTTACTAGTTCTGAATTTATTTTCTGCATGGTCATCACAATATATTTCACAAGCTAAAGAAATAGTGATGGTATCTGCACCGAGCCATTGTTTTATAGATTGTTCCTGTAAGGAGCATATCAACTACAGACCAAATATCGACATTCTGATATGTTTAGGTCCCTCATCTAATCCCTGGACAAAGTGTGTTGCCTCCTTTGAACAACTGTATTTCAGTTATTAACCCAAGTCTTCTCAGGTTGCTGTGTGTGCGCCAGGTGTGGGCGGTCTTCCTCCTGGTGAAGCGCTGGTGTGGCACTGACAGTCTAGGAGCAACATCAGGATTTATCTGGGAATCAAACTCGTAATCAGTGTATCCAGCTAACAGTCCTCCAGGAATTAAACTCGTAATCAGTGTATCCAGCTAACAGTCCTCCAGTCCAACTAGGCCACTTGCATCTTAGATATGAGGTGAATATTATAGACTTATAGACGTGTCATTGGTATGCAGGTACATTTTACGTGAACTATCTACTATACATCATTATTACTTGCATTGTTTCTGGTCTTCCTCTACTTACTGAATACAGAATACAATACAAACCCCCATTCATTTCTGGTGCCATTCACATCTGAATAGTAAAATCCACTTGAACCACCCACCCAGCACATCAAGGAAGTCATAATGATATTTTTTCGCGGGGAAATAATCTATGTAAATGTTTAAAGATTGGAAATTGAAATACTGTTACCATATAGGGCGACAGATCTGGCGAAACAGCAGTCGAGGGAGTGCGGCTATGTTCTGTAACTTCAGTTGTCCAATGAAATCTCACAAGCAACCGCGTGGGGCGTGCGTTGTGCAGCTGTGACGTCCATTGGCGTGAAGGGACATCAAGATGAGATGACTTCGGCCATTCCCTTGACACACATTCCCTACAGCCTTGATGACCACTAGAGCAACCCTGTAATATGCAACGATGTTTCCTCATACCATTACGCAAACACCGTCAAATCCATCCCGTCACACAACGTTAATTACCACCTGACGTCCACAACAACCACTTGGCCTTAGTATTGCAATTTTGTTGGCACCGTCCCCAGAAGGAATGTTTGTTTTACAATGAACAACAAAATGCCAAGCAACAACATTTGTAGACTAAGGCGTAGTCTCTGAATATATATAATTTTGATAGTAACAAACAAGCCCATTTATATTGAAAAGGAGCCCTAGGGAGACCAGAGATTGAGAACCTGAGGAAATCTAGACTTGCTTTATTTAGGGCTTTAGCACTGCAGAGAGGGCTTGGCAGT
Source organism: Haliotis laevigata (assembly GCA_008038995.1). Taxonomy (NCBI): domain Eukaryota; kingdom Metazoa; phylum Mollusca; class Gastropoda; order Lepetellida; family Haliotidae; genus Haliotis; species Haliotis laevigata. The sequence goes on along the minus strand of VKKT01002326.1, from coordinate 38,168 downwards.
AGGGAAATTAATGTGGTTCAGGGACTGTGAGACAGACTACAACATTTGGTGCACTTTCAGTTACAGGTATCCCAACTACACGCAAACCACGATCATTTCCATGTAGGCTTGTCATAATGTTCACTACCTTAAGCTGTCAACAAAGTGTTTTGTCACCGTTAAAACATTTCCAAGATTGATTCAGTCCCTTGTGCGCAGTGAAAATCAGAAGACAACTTTTCACAGACATTTTTTGGCAATGACCGGAATACACAAAACTATACGAATAGGAATGCACAAGATTAAAACTGCTGATTAATCGTAAAGAAAAAACCCTCACATTAACATTCATGAATAACTGATGGTATTCAAGTAAGCGTATATTTACTTGGTGGTCGTGACAATAATAGTTTTAGAAGAAAAAAGTATCATTGTCAGTGTGTGTATTTGTATCCCGTTAGGCAAACTAATATCATTCTCGATCATGCAGGCCCTAACACATCTGTTTGATGGGCACGTATCCACGCGTTGCGTGAGCGAGTTAGTTTAGTTTTACGCCGCTTTTAGCAATATTCCAGCAATGTTACGGTTGGGGACACCAGAAATGGGTTTCACACATTGTACCCATGTGGGGAATCGAACCCGGGTTTTCAGCGTGACGAGGGAACGCTTTAACCACTAAAAAGGAAAAGGTTGGAAAATGGTAGTAGCTACAGTCCTTAGTTCAACATGAGGTACGTACATGTCTTCATAAATGTGCCCCGTCGTAATAAATAAATAAATAAATAAATACAAATAATCTCACAAAGAGTCTTATGTCATGTACAGTTCAACACAATAGGACATAGATACTTGCTTCGCTGAGCATTGTATCGTTTTGTTTTGATAAACGCCCTTTTGTGCTTTGGTCCGTGGAGGACTGTTGTTGTTTTTTATTACAGTGAACATGTTTGGTTTGGTGTTCATGTTGTCCCACATTGATACCATCGCAGAACAAAGTATACCAGGCAGGTTACCTGGGAATAGGGATATGAATTTGGTTCTAAAAGCGTGCAAATTATGAACTAAAGAATTGAGAATTCTAATGAACTTCATTTTTGACAGATTATGTATGACCGTGATGTCACTATATTGGGCGTCCGGGTTATAGTCAAAAGGTCCAAAGGACAAAAGAGACAAAATTGAAACTTCAGTTAAAGTTCACAATATATATCATCATCATTCCAGTGACGTGGTGGGGCCATAGATTCCTAAATCACACATCTTTAACTTCAATTTTCATTTGAGATGTTTTAAATATACAACACTGAGACACTCTGGTATGTTTGGGATGTTCAGGATTAGAACTACTGCAACAGGATGTAAGTAACTTGTTCTAATCTTACTATTTTAAAATGTTTTGGTCCTTTTGACTTAGGTCTATGGCCCTTTTGACTTTTCGTTGGCCTTTTTTACTTTTCTTTGGCCCTTTTGACTTTTTCAATTTTGGCCCTTTTGTCCTTTGACCCTTTTGACCTGTTCCCGGGCGTCCACGCGAAACAGTATCAGTTACAAATTTAATACATTTTGTGAGAAACAGTACTATTATTTATATAGAACAAACTTTATGGATAACAACTTCTTTTTATTCGTGAGTGCATATCCATAAAGTTTGTTCTATATTGTACTTCCCAACTTCTAAAATGCCACTCAAAGAAATACTGTTATTTTCTGTTTCGTGTAATAGATGGAGGCATAAACCTTCCTATACCCTATATACCCACCAGGTACATATGTAAACACATACATTACATGGTAAAGGCAACATACTGTTGGATGATGAAGGAGCAAGAATTAGTTCTGAAACGTCGTGTAAAGAATGAATAAGAAGTTGTTATCTATAAAACGTGTCATGTATTCATGTTCATCCAACTTCTAAATGCCTTTCAAAAACTACTTTTGGATGACATCTTCTTTATTGAATCATAATGTAACAAAGCAGTTGTCGCCCATGTAGCACCTTGCCTGTATCATAACTAATGTCATGACATGGCCCGGAAGAGCATATTGCACATACCTATCGGCTATACTATTTCCCCATTCCCCGCATGTATACACACACGTATTACTGGCGTGCAGATACTGTTGTTCAAAGTAAATAATATGAGATATTACCTATAAAAATTACTGACCCCCCTAGTATATGTGTACAAAATTACTGCTTTGTTTCAGATTAAAACAAGTAGACGCGGTCCTGCACGTGTGGTTCAAGGACAATCGTAGCAGTACATTATTTCCAGTAATCTTTTCCCGTTTCAAAAGGTAACTGTTTTTGTACTCAACCGAAAGACAGCCGCACTTCCGTTACCTACGTATTCCCGCGAAAATTTCAAGGTAATTCATTTCTTAAGTATGACAAATAATGAGTTTGATACGTGTTGGGGTATCAGTAAATCTTCGAATTATTCAACAGTGGTGTCTGACTAACAATAATTAGATAACATATGTGGATGAGCGTGGAATTCGAAGTCCGTGCTCTATTTTCCTGACTAGCCGAAACGAAATTAATGGTTGAAAATTCATAAAAAGACGTTATTTACTATTTCAGTAACCGCACCATATCACTTGATCTGTGTCCATTCAAAAATTTAGTTGATAGTGTGTGAGTTTTTACATTACCACTTTCTTATCAATGTGTGCGAATTTGAGAAATAGCTGGATTCAACAGGTGTTTCACCATGGTAACTGATCACGTGAATGATCTATTTATAGCTAGGGAAACCCTTCAGACCTGTCCAAACTTGCTCAGATGTTTTTCAAAACAAAAGAAAGTGATGAGGATTAAGGTGCATCACTATCGAACAGTTGCTGTGCGCACGGTTAGACTCCATTTTCATGTTTCCCCCCACACAGCTAGTTGTGTTGGTCATTATGATTTCTACATAATACAGGACTGGCAGTTTTATGTTTGATGCAATAACCAATTTGCATCTGTCATGTTTATATGTGATCATCTGATGATCTATATCCCACTCGTGTACTTCACACCAGATGGGGACACTATCATATTTTATTCAGTTGTTTATCTCAGAATTCACTAAACATTGAGACAGTCAGCTAGTACAGCTGAAGGACAATTACGTATATAAAAGAGGACATAGCCATGAGGATTTAGCCATGAAATCAGCATCAGTATAACAATGACGTTAGAACTATTTAGACCACAGTAAACAAATGGATACTGTCCCTTCTTTATGAGCTAGTCTAACACTCAACCTTCATGTCAGGGGCCATTATCTTCTGGTGGGGAAGTGAATAGGCTAAAACAACTGGGACTAGAAGCATAATGAGTGATGGTATGCCTCCAATAGTGCGTGTGATTCATCCAGTTCCCTGGCCATGGACACTTCTGCTGATTTACATGACAGCAGCAAGAAAAAGTGTTGACACATTCACTTATTCACAAAAGCAAAGTCAAGAAATAACTGAAAATACACAAATATTACCTTTGTATTGGCACACTACTGTTAATGAATTATGCGTTTTTGACTGCCAAGGAATTGGGACCACATGTTATAATATTACTGATATACAGCAATGTTCCCTTTAAACAATACCATTTTAAACCTTGATACAGAACTGTTAGCATGTTAGGATGCCTCTCCTACCAGATTAAATGCCATCCAGACTCCTAGACCTCTGCCTCATGTTTTACTCCTTCATTTGGGGTCAACATGATGTTTTAGCCCTACAGACATAATGACAGAATGATGGGTAAATGCTGATCACACCCCTTGGACACATCCAGTAAGTTGATTGTGGCATACCTGCATCAGTGTTGGCTTTCCTCCCACAATGAGTAGATATGCCTTAATACAACTGTAATACTGTTCAACTTGGTGTCAGAGCCAACTCATTTACTAATATTAATGGAGCAGGTTATTCCTAGGCCTTGTATCGTATTGGGTTGTCATCCACATGTCGCGGCGTTTGTTGCAGATGTTACATCCTCTTGGTACGCAATAGGAAGTGGGAGAGCAGGATGGAGAAAAAACATAAAGAAATTTTAATAAAGCAGCGTGCCAACCTTGTGGAAAATGTCAACCCCAGAGACGGATTGTTTACCCAGCTGATATCCAGAAAGGTTCTCAACCCTAGAAATGTCCGTACCATCCAGGTAAGTGCAGGTGTCATGTTCACTGCTTCAAAATAGGTAGTGTCCCAACTGAACAAAACCTCTCACAGGTCCTGGGACTCACAGGACCTGTGAGGGGTTTTGTTCAGTTCCACCTCAGGAATCTGAATGGTTCTAAAACTGTCCACCAGACCAGCAGGTTATCTAAGTCTCCCTGTGTTCTGTTTCAGTACAACCGTCCACCCGACCAGCAGGTTATCTAAG